>JAJEJH010001780.1:0-17568 GCA_026122585.1 Anacardium occidentale
TAGATCACACAAATAAGAAAGCAACCACAAGAATCATATAGCTCTTTGAAGTAATACACATTGACATTTATGGGTCTTTTGATGTTCCATCTTTTAGTAAAGGAAAATACTTTATCACTTTTACTAATGATTTTTCATGTAATGGCTATGTCTATTGTTGTATGAAAAAATCTCAAATAGTAAATGCCTTAAAGGTATTTATAAATGAGGTTAAGAGACAACTTGACAGAAATATGAAAATCATTGGGGTGGCGAGTATTATGAAAAGTATAATGAGTTAGGATAATATCCTAATCAATTTGCTAAGTTCTTTGGAAAACATGTCATATGTGCTCAATACACAATGTTTGGTACACTATAATAGGATGATGTTATAGAAATGTGTAACCGTACACTAATGGATAGTTAGAAGTATGATGAACAATTTTTCTTTACCCTTATCATTGTGCATGTATATATTAAAGACCATTGTGTACTTGTTAAATAAGGTTCCCAGTAAGACAGTTCTAAAAACTCCTTTTGAATTATGGACTAGAAGAAAACTTAGTTTAAAACACTTGCATGTTCAAGGTTGCCTAGTGGAAATAAAGATATATAACTCACATGAAAAGAAAATGGACTTAAGAACAATTAATGGTTTCTTTATTGGTTATCTAGAGAAATAAAAAGGGGTATAGATTTTGTTGTCCTAACCATAGTATAAGAATAGGTAGAAATTGGGAATGCTAGATTCATAAAAAATAGTAAGACTAATAGGAGTGTAGAACCACGTAAAGTGGAAATTCAAAAAGTTAAGATACAAACCTTTTTACCTATAGCTTTTACTCATGTTGTTGTTTCTTTAGTTATAAAATGTTCAAACAACATACAAGAACAACAAGTAAATGATCAACTACCTTTCTCTAATGAAGTTATCATTGATGAATCTCTAATAGTTGAATCTCAAGAAGTAGCATTATAAAGATCTCTAAGACAAATGAGATCAATAATTTTGGATGAATATTTGGTTTATCTATAGAATCTAATTATGAATTAAGAGTTGACAAAGATCCAGTTTCAATTTTGCAAGCTATAGAAAGTGATAATTATATAAAATGGGTAGAAGCCATGAAAGAAAAGTTAATTTCCTTGACTAGCAATGGAATTTGGGACCTTGTTATATAACCTAAAACTTTTAAAAGTGTTGGTTGTAAATGGGTTTCCAAGACTAAACATGACTCGAAACGTAATATTAAAAGATACAAAGCCAGACTTGCTGCTAAAGACTTTACTCATAAAGATGACATCGACTATCAAGAAACATTTTCTCTAGTTTCTAAAAATGACTCATTTAGAATTATCATGGCAATGGTGGCTCATTATGATTTAAAGTTACATCAAACAGATGTGAAAACTGTCTTTCTTAATGGGCACTTAAAAAAAGAGGTCTATATGGAACAACTTGAAGGTTTCATAGCTAAAGGAAAAGAACATATAGTATGTAAACTTAAAAGGTCAAAATAGAAACTTAAACAAACTTCAAGGAAATATTGATGACATTTTGCTAGTCACCACTAATCTTGGTATGATGTATGAAACTAAGAAATTTCTCTTGAAGAATTTTAAAATGAAAACTATGGATGAGATATCCTATGTGATAAGAATTGAAATATTTTATGATAGATTACAAGGATTGTCTCAAAAAAGATATATTAATAAAATTTTAGAAAGATTTGATAGAGACAAATGTTATGCTAGTGTTGTTCCAATTCAGAAAGGTGATAAATTTCGTCGTATACAATGTTCAGGAAATGGATTGGAACACACTCAAAAGGAACGAATTCCTTATGTGTCTATTGTAGAGAGCTTAACGTATGCTCAAACTTATACCAGACTAGATATCAGTTTTTTTGTCAGGATGCTAGGCAGGTATCAAAGTAATCTAAGGATGGAATATTGGAAAGTTGTGATGAAAGTAACAAGATACTCACAAGTCACTTATAAGAGATTTGATGATCTTAAAGTCATAAGTTATTTAGATTTAGATATTGTTGGATGTATGGATACTAAAAAGTCCACATAGATATTGTTGGCGGGTGAAATGCCTTTGTGGAAAAGTGAAAAGCTTTTTGTTATTGTTGCTTCCACTATGGAAGCTAAGTTTATAGCATGCGTTCAAGCCATTATTCATGGGTCATGTTTACATAATTTTATTTCAACGCTTAGGATTAATGACAGTATTGCCAACTCGCTGAAATTTACTATGATAATGTTGCAGTAGATTTCTTTTCCAAAAACGACAAGTATTCCAAGGGTGCTAAATATATGAAATACTTTGCTATTAAAGAAGAAGTTTTGAAAAAAAAAAAAAAAAAAACAATATCAATTGAACACATTAGCGCTAACCTTATGATTGTGAATCCATTAACTAAGGGATTATCACCTAAGACATTTAATAACCTAAGACATTTAATAAACATGCCAAAAGGATAAACATTATTAGTAATAATTTATTATGTGTTATGATCTTATGTATTTGACACTTTCAGTTCTTGTGTGTGTTGTTTCTCCTTGTGGATAAGGAAGAGAAACCAGGTTTTTCATAAGGGTGATTTTCAATTGTTCTACGAGAATCAAAAGAGCATCAAAATCAATTATTATAGAATTAAATATGTCATTTAAACTAATTAATTTATGACAATTGATAGTTTAAACTTCTTAAAATAAAATTAAAGCAAATTGGATTTATTGACAAATTGATTATTTGCCCAAATTCACGATATTTAATTTGCATTTTTGTTGAGAGAAATTTGTTTATTTAATTTTGTAAATTCATTTGCAAATTTCACTTATTTTAGTAAAATTTAATTTAATTATATTCAATTTCATACATTAAAATAATATAATTGAAATAACTATTTTTTTTATTCCAAACACAAAATTTTAAAATTATTCATGAATTTTACAAAATTTTATGGAATTCATTTGTTCCAAACAAATTTCACAAAATTTTATTGAATTTATTTATTTCAAATGAATTATTAATAATTTTAAAACTCATCTAATCAAATTTTGAAGATTATGAAATTTCAATAATATTTATTAATTTTTGAATAAAAAAATGATGCATTAAATATTAGAAGTATTTGAGATGAATAATTATATAAATTTAATTAAATAAAATTTGTTTATTATTGTTAGCAACAATTAATTATTTTATTTTGTTGGTCTAACAAAAATCTATAATTTAAAAGTAATTTAGATAAGGAGGAGCCGTTATACAGGGATGTCTTGCCTGTTCACCTCTGCGCGTTTCTTCTCAGCTTCCAGGCTTCCGGCAGTCGGCTCCGCCGTCACCGGCGTTGGAACCAGAAGCGTTTTGGTCGGTGCGACCAATTCCAAGATGGGAAACAACAAAGAAGATGAGAAGAACAATATAGTAGCTCACCCCAGTTTTAATAGATTTCAACAACTTATACATCAACACTCTTCTTCAGATGCAAGTACAAACCACTTTCCTGCTCGTCAAGTTTCGAATTTTCCCATTTCCTTTGTTTGTTGATGTTATTCTATTGATGGGTTTGGATTCTTGTAAACCCACTTTAATTTTCTCAGAAAGTTTTGATGGTGTAGAATTGCCTTGCTTGTTCCAGCTTTCCCTATAATGTATAGCAGTTCTGCCGAAATGACTGAGCTGGATTTTTTTTTTTTTTTAATTTAAGGTGCAGAAGTTGAGTTCGATTCATTTTTATCATTAATTTTTTAATTATTCTCTTTCGTTTTTGTGCCTTTATTAATCTTGAATACTTAGTTTATGTAATCTTAGTATAATTGAATCAGAGGATCCGCATTGATAATATGGTGTTAAAAGGCAATATAAGAAATTTATTCTACGCAGTTCTTTTGATTTTGTTGAGCTTGGTACACTTCTGCTATCCTGCATTCACATACATATGCTTGTGTCATGAGTGTGTTTAATCAAGTAAATAGAGCCATTTTAGTTTATACAACTTAGGTGTTCAATTGATGGGTTTTTGTTGTAAAATGTTGATGCATCATGTCTTCCTCTTATCAGGTAGTTGGGATAAATGTTGGGAGGAGGGAGCAACACCATGGGATTTAGGAAAACCTACACCCATTGTTGTACATCTACGTCAATCAGGAGCACTTCCAAAGGGCAGGACTCTAGTCCCTGGATGTGGCACTGTAAGTGGAATATTTGTGTGTATTTGTGGATTTATATAGTTAAATGAAAATTTTGTGTATGTTGTAAGATGTTTGTGTTCACTCAAATTTCCCTTGCGCATTTTGTCACATGTTGAAAAGGACACATGAGAGATAATAAAAAATATGTTGCCTTACAAGAGTATAGAAAGAAGAAATCACTGTGTAGTGAAATAAGCCTTACTGTTTTGTTCCCACTATATTGAGTTCCAAATAGATCTCTGTAATTCAATAAACTGAATGGTTTATATTTGACTGCTCCATTCATTTGAATGATTGATTGGTTTATTGAGATGGAATTTTAGTAGTTGATGCAATTAAGGTGCATGATGGAGTGACAGGAATCATTTGAGGCAATAGCATTTCATAATTCATGCTGCATCCTCTTTATATTTACATTGCACTAGCTCTAATTCAATTTTTTTTTCTACCTTTTTGGTGTCCTCTAAATCTACAATATTTAAACATAGCAGGGTTATGATGTGGTGGCAATGGCTTGTCCTGAAAGATACGTTGTGGGATTGGATATATCTGATATTGCCGTTAACAAGGCAAAAGAGGTAAAAACATTCAGCAGGCTAGCTCAATATCAGATAGGATATTTTTTGTAAGTAGGGGTCATTTTGAATTTGGATTAAGACTTCCTTTCACCTTTCCAACAATGTGTTTATAAACATAATTATGTAATTTTTTCATCATTGTCACTTATTTTCTGTAAATTTATCAACTTGATGGAATGCCTTGCCAAATCATTTGGGTTCGGCACATTCTTATTCCGGTCCCTGAACCATATGCATATAAATTTATGTAGTTGTAGCATTGGTTTTTAAAGTAGTTTTTGTATCAGTGTTACCCCTTTCTGTTATCACTCTGCTTCCATCCCCAATCTTTACACTCTACACTATTTTGTTGTGAAGACAGTGGATTTGTAATTCTACTTCTTGACTTGTTTTTGTCAAGCCAATTTAAATAGATTGAATTAGTGGTTTATATTTCACTGGTATTTTAAAACTTTAAGGAGAAGTTGGTTGGCACTTTAAACTAGATGATGAACCAATAAACTTGGTGAATAGTAAACACTATATTGAATACATTTAACATGCACACTGTCTAGATTTAGGTTTGTGTTTTTTGTTTTAGAATGGTCACTTGAAATAAGATTCCTTGTTATAGCTCTGGTTCAATTTTGGGAAGTTCTGAGTCTAATTTTGTCTAAATGTTAAGGCAGTTGTCTTCCTCATCACCAAATGCAAATTATATTACAATCTTAAAGACAGACTTCTTCAACTGGCGCCCAATGGAGTTGTTTGATCTCATTTTTGATTATACGTAAGTAATTGGGACGATGGGTTTTTTTTGTCTTGTCAGAATGATGGCTTCTTCATCATATTCTTCTTCATATTGCAGATTCTTTTGTGCCATTGAGCCAGGAATGAGATCAGCATGGGCAGAGAAGATTAGTGATTTCTTAAAACCGGATGGAGAGCTTATTACACTAATGTTTCCAGTAAGATCTGTGCATCTTTGTCTGTTTTTCCTTCCCTCTTGTGTTTTTGAAATAGTTCTTTGTAAGTGAATATCATACCCTCAGATGATATTCAACAGTTCCTTGATTCTTGAATATTATAAAGTGTATTCATCTTGACCATTGAACTTCCTCTAATAAAATGGAAGCTCTAGTTACATTAAAGTGAGTTTTTTAAGTTTTAAGGAGTGGTATTAGTTTAAATATGTCTATTTCTTCCACTGGAATTGATAATTGTTTGTTTGCAGATCAGTGATCATGTTGGTGGACCTCCTTACAAAGTATCTATACCAGAGTAATTCTCTATCTCGAGTTCTATATTGTGAAGAGTCTTTCTAATTCTAAATTTTTGCAGTTAAAGATCAAATTTTATTAACTTGAAAAGATTTTTATATATCCTTGTAAAAATTAGATTCTTTATTATATTCAATTTATTGCAGTTACGAGGAGGTGCTACATCCAGTTGGTTTTCAAGCTGCATCCATTGTGGACAATGAGCTTGCTGTAGGTCCCCGGAAGGTATGTGAAAACATTGTCTTCAACAGTCCACTCTTCAATAATTTTGCTCGCAGAGTGGTCTTCAAGACATGGACTGTTGAAGAATGTTTGCTTGTGTCCTGCATTCATCTATATCATATGTGTGTGGGTGACCATAACAACCATTGGAAGGTCTAATGGATGATTTGTAGTATTGGACAGCTTGTCCATTCAGAAAATAAATTAGTTTTTCTGGAGAGAATAGAGTAAAGAAAATTGGTAAGAGTTGTACCCGTGATGAAACTTCCTGACTTTCATAAATTTAGGCTCTTACTGATAGAGGAGAGAGATATAGAGAATTTGAGAAGCCAGGTAGAGTAATAGGAAAGCCAGAAAGAATATAGGGAATACTGCTTATATAATACCGGGTAAGCAAATAAATATAAAAAGGCAGTTGTTGGGATGGATAAGAGAAGGGTCACATGCGTTCGTGTTTGTAATGCTGCTTATGTAACTTCGTATATCCTTAGATTCCTGAAAAAGAGAAATCCGTTTAATGTGTTGTGTCATTTTACAGGGCCAAGAGAAGCTTGGAAGGTGGAAGAGGTGTCCTAGACTTTCTTCACTTTAATAATAATCTCAACTTTGAGAAACATATCATTGTATAATGTTACTATTGGCGACTCTATGGTAAAAATATATGCACAGAAGTTTTGTACTCACTTTGAGTATTAAGTGATGTGTTATAATTTGATTGGATAATTTTGTATCAAAGAAAAATTATCACCTAATCATGTAATGATACAGTATTTAAGTATGCAAAAATTGTATGCCTATAACATTGCTTTTGACTATATATATTATATAGATACATTGAATTTATTCTATAAGGAATTTATTTCTAAATAGAGTAAATTATATTATATTATTCAAGGTTTGACCCAAAAACACTTTTTCACATCTTAACAAAAGTTAGTAGAAACGGCAAAATGTATTTTTATTATCTATAATCTTTAAAAAATTTTAAAAAAAAATCCATTTAACATATATAAGTCAAACATTTTAAACTTACTCTTTTGGAAGCTTAAAAATTTACATTTATATTTGATAGATATAGCTCACCATTACTAGTGGTGAAGTTGATGTTAAATGAAGTGGAAAAGTTTGATGTTGGTGGATAGACTAGCGAAAGTTGCAATCGATGTTGGAGGGAGTTGGAAAGGAGAATAACATTTGCATGGAGCTATTGGATTTCATCAACTTGAAATAAGGTGGAAATACGATATTGTTAGGGGAATGAATCGAAGATGGATAGATTGATGTCGAACGTGTTTGTGGAAGTCGAATCAACACTAAAGATGAGTAACCAATCTAAGGAAGAAGAGGGTGTGAGGGAGAAAATTAGACGATGAGAGTTTTAATGTAAATTTAATATTTAAATAATGTTAAGATAAGAGTTTTAATGTAAATTTCTTCTTATCTTAACATTTGTTTTAATTTATTTTTATTTAATAGTTTGATTTTGGGTGGGAAAATGTTATTTATGTTATTAAAGAGAGAAATTAGGCCAAAGTTTGGGTGGGAAAATGGGACTTACTCTTTTTATATGTGTCTAAAATTGAATACTATTTTTATCCTTATTACTCTGTATGTCTGTAATAAAGTAAAAGAAAAAATGTGTGCAACTCCGATGTCTAATCTTAAGAATCATCACAAATAATATAATTGGATACTGCTTGATGGATTTTTATTTGGTGAAAATATTTCATGAAAAAAAACTTATTTTTCACCAACACGTTCTCTTACTAATTTAATATTTGTAAAATTAATTTTGTTAGAAAATTTTGTAAAATCAAGAACTTGTACAAAATATCATCTACATTTTACTTGATCAATCTATAGATTTTATTATTTATTTAATTTGTAAATCACTTGATTGTTGACTCAAGGAATTATTACACTCTTATTTTGATGATAACAAACTAATATATTTTTAAGCATATTAACTAATGTCTTTATATGAGTTTGAGCTTAAATTGCAAGAATTAGCCAATATACCTCAAGGATGATCAAAATATGATATCAAAGAAAATGTTTGAACGAGGAACTCTTGAAGATTTGAAAAGAAACTCAAGTTTAGGTAGATGTTCTTGTAATTTTTGAGTATTAGTCTTGATTAGAATTATTTGCATGTAAAAACCCCCCCTAAAATTTGTTTAAATCTTTAAAATTTGGGGGTTAAAGTGTTATATTTAAAACCTAATGAGTTCAACTAAATTTTATAAAATTTCAATTACTTGCTTAAAATTATGAATTTTTGGGGACTAAATGTCATATTTCAAAGACGTGTTTGAATAAATTTTCCAAAAATAGGTTAAACGGTTTTTTCTCATATGTTTAAAATTCTTGAGACAAAGTATCACTTTTCAAATCTAATTAGATAAACCAAATTTTATCTAATTTCAATAACCTATGTTAAATTATGAATTTTTGTGACTAAAATATCATACCTCAAAGTTGGGTTTGAATAAGTTTTTGAAATGGGTTAAATTGTTATTTTCAAAGTTAGAAGGGAAAACTATGATTGGTTGACTAAATTGATTGACTACACCTGCCAAATTTCGACTGTTGAATAATCTAGAAACCATGTTTTTGGCTTATAAAAATTTGATTGATCAAATCTTTTCCTAGTCTACTAACTTTAGTAATAAAATTTCTAACGACTAGTGTCACGTAGATGCCATAGAGGTGCCACATTACATCTAATTGACCAAAATAAATCCAATCAACCAAATTCTTTCTGTTTTCACCTGAAGTCAAGAGATCACATATACCTATCAAATTGTGAGGATTAATTTATAAACACAGTGGAACACACTATATATGAGATCCTTATCATTAAATTAGTCTAGTAAAAATGTTCATCAAATCATGCACCTATGAATGTGACCAAGCTGCAAGCAACAAACTTCTATTCGTGTAAACCGTCATCATCTTTTGATAAGATCAAATATACTATAATAATCCTCACATCATCACTAATACCCTAAAGATGTCATGGTGATGTCAAGTTTATCGACTTTTACTAGTTTGACTTTCATTGTGCATTTATGGAAAGCATAATCAGCTACTATACTAAGGGCACATTTATTTATATGTATTTATATACATTAACATTAATATGTAAGACCTCATTATCGTATATACTACTGCTACTATATTATATCTGTTTATTATCAAAATAATAATTTTAATTATATTGTACTGGAAAATGAAGCCTTTGTTAGTATATCCAGTAGGAATCCTACACAAACTGCTTTACTGAAAACTTGTACTGTGTAGAAAATATAAATGACATGTGGTGGAATGTTGAAAACCATTGTATAGTATCTTGAATAAAACTCATATTTTATTACTAATAACTAGTATCTGAAAATATAAATGATATTGTATATTTAATATGCATGAACAATATAAGCATGTGAGCCAATATGCTATCCGCCGAAAATTGAATACATATATGTACATACATATATGAAACTGAAAACACCGAGTAAGAACCCACCCAAGTCGTATTCCACTCCCCAACCATCTCGTGCTCCAAACTCAACTCTCCAACTTAATCTACAGAAAAAAAAAAAACTACAGGGGATGAATGACAACTCACTCAATAAGCATCTTCTACCTCTACCCTTGGGTAGACTCTAAACTGATCTATTACTGACTAGCTACTAAGCTGATGAACTTAACTAAGTTCTCTGATAGCTTAATAGCTTCTTCTACTCTAGCTCATCTTATTACTGAACTCACTGCCTATGTTCTTTTCTTAGTTTATTCTCTGTTCTTCTTTTTTTTTTCATATTTTCTTTACTTTATTTCTATTTCATTACTGCTTATCTGATTACTAGCTTAATAGACTCTACTTTGCCTATAGCTAGTTTGAATATTCATCTAACAGACTCAACTTAGTTCATTTCTGATTTTACGACGTATTCCTCTCTAGCTTGACTTATTGCTTAAACACAGCCTCATGGTATGTCATAAATACATATATGAGTATACATAAACAACCTAGTATAAAGAGGAATCTCAGCGAAGCAGCTTAACTTACTAAGTGCTCTTTCTGATTTCATTATTTTGTTGTAGCATCCCAGGTTAGAAAAGCCCTTAGGGGTAGAGTTTTGGGGTTAGAAATAGAATTCAGAGATAGATTGGGAGTTTAGCAGAATTCAGGGGTGAGTTAGTAACTTCCAGAGCAGTGTGGCCTTCGTATGATGCCTTTAGGGAGGTTTTAATCATGCGAAGCACGGGAAATGGATTTCATCCATTTTCCCAGACGCACTCCCGTGCGCCAAGCCTGCACGCCCGTGCAGGTGGGATTAAAGAAAGAGAGGGACGGGAGATTTTCATTTTCTCACCCATTTCAGCCAGCTTTCTTCTCATTTTCAGCAGCTTCCAGCCCTAGGAGAGAAGTCCAGCTTCCAGCAGCTCCCAATCCAGCCAGAGATCAGAGAGAATAGCTTGAGTTTAAGCTTCCAGCAGCCATGTCGAGAGGTAAGTGTTTCTTACTCTCTCCTTCAGTTTTCCAGCTTGTTTGATGTGGATGGAAATGTGAGTTTCCATTCCTAGCTTGAGATGTTATGCTTATATGTATGTATGATGATGAAATGATGATTATATGTTGATTGCCATGCTTATTTTCCACCCAGAACCATGCATGCTTTGCTGTGTGTGTGTAGTGTGAGAAAACTTGATGTGTTAATGGTGGAATCAGTAGCAGTGGATGGATGTTGAAATTGATGATTGATATGTGTTATTAGAAGTGCCATTTATGCATGTTTCCAGTTAATTTTAGTTTGGATGAGGTTTGGGTTGGTTTCCAACGCGTTTCAGATGAGCCATGTCTGAGCAGAGCAAGACACACGACCGTGTGCCCGCAGGAGCACGCCCGTGTGCCCTTGTTTCTGCAAGGACACGGCCGTGTGCACGAAGTGCACACGGGCAGGAAACACAGGGACACGACCGTGTGTCCTGAGGGACACGGCCGTGTGTCCCATTTATTGCATGAAATGGCCAGAATTCCAGAAGCACACACGCCCAGACGCACGACCAGCACACGGTCCCGTGTGCTGGGGCACACGCCCGTGTGCCTTTGCCTGCACGGCCGTGTGTGTGTGCTACACGACCGTGTGCTTTCCTTGCACGGCCGTGTGTCAGCCAGTTTCTTCCAGAAATTCAGAAATTGATTTATTAAAGGTTTGGTAATCCATCCAAAGGTAATCAGACATCAGATAATTCAGAATTCAGTTAAGAATAGAAGCATATGCATTCAGAGCATAGCATATAGTCTGAATGAGGATCCAAGGATCCGAATTCAGTAGTTTTCAACAGTCAGAACCCAATCTATGGGCTTCAGTTTTGGGGTGAACTCGAGGGGGCATCTGTGGGACCCAGCTTTCTGACACCAGTCAGTCAGCTCAGCAGCAGTACAGTTTCCAGCTTTCTAGCCTGTAGCTAGAATGTTCAGCCCACTTGGCCAGGATGCCGAATCCCTGTGTTCATCAGCCTGATCAGCACAGCAGGTACCTTCGGGTACATTTAGTTAGATGCTCAGATACATGCATCATCAGTCATTTTCAGATTCCACCTCAGCATGTCATTTTATATATTCATATTGACATGCATTAATCAGAAATCAGTAACCAGATAACAGAATAATCAGATAACAGCAGTAATCAGATAAATCAGATTCAGTGCCAGCAAGCGATTAGATGCATGAATAGGGCCGATCAGGTATGCATGCCCTTGTTTGCTGCTGGCGTGGGTTGAGGGAAGTAAGGAATGCTTACTGGGTGGGTGATCTTTATCACTCATCCCTTTCCTTCTTCCTTCCTTTTCAGGTCAGTTTGCTGCTGGCGAGGAGCGGGTGGATTGAGGCTGGCGAGGAGGACCCCACACACACTCTCCAGTTTGTATTTTATTTTCAGTTGGACCTGTGAGGTCTTGTACTTGTACGTTTTGTAAATGTATATGTACTCAGATGTAAAACAGTTGTACAGAACAGTTATATATATATAGTAAAGCCAGTTGGGCTCATTGTATATTTCAGTTTCAGCTTCCGCTTGCAGTGTAAACTAGATCAGCAGTAGTATAGTATTTTCTTTTTTGTAGGATTCCCGTCTCGGGTACCCAAGTTCCAGTTTATTGAATAAAAGATCAGTTTCTTTCAGCAGCAGGGGTACTCGGGGCGGCGGGTCCTACATTGTTGGTATCAGAGCGTTTCTCTGTGCCATTTTCAGTAGAGATTGAGTTGTAAGTGTGTGGTGTTGCTTTCTCTCCTTCGCAGCCATCATCCAGACCCTCCTCACAGCACCAGTCAGGTATTTCTTTTCCAGCTTTTGCTATGTTTGTGTTTCTAACCCCCTTTGCTTACGATGCTATAGATAGAGAAGCCTATGTTCCTAGATACATAGATGAAGCCAGTAGTAGTCCCCCTGTCCGTCCCATGAGTGTCAGTGAGGGGCGGCGATCTCAGAGTTCCTCCCATGTGCCAATCAGACCAGATCAGCTCAGAGAGATGATTGGGGATGTTGTCAGAGAGAGTTTACAGCAAGCTGGTGTGGGAAATGTGCCAGAGCCAGCCAACATTAATCCCTCTCAGTATTCAGTTTATCAGTTTCCAGCACAGCCACAGTTTCAGCCACAGTATCAGCCACAATTTCAGTCTCAGTTTCAGTTTCAGCCTCAACCAGAGTATCAGCAGCAGTATTACCCTCAGCCTCAGCCTCAGTATTACTCAGTGCCTCAGGCAGTCAGAGAGGCTTATCCGTTTCAGCCTCAGCCTGTCAGGGAAGGATATCAGTATCCAGCAGAGTACAGAGAGCACAGTCAGGCTACTAGTACAGAGACAGTGGGTACAAGCTCATCAGGTAGACTTCATCCAATCTACCATCTGCCAGGACCGTATCAGCCAATGAAGTTCAGTGGGTCCAAAGATCCTGCAGTGGCAGAAGAGTGGATTGAGTCAGTGGAGAGTAGCATGGGTCTCTTCACGTTATCAGAGAAAGAGAAGGTCAGATTTGTGACATTCCATCTCCGAGGCGATGCCAGGGTGTGGTGGGGCCTAGCTATGGCTACCATCCCTGAGCAGCAGATGACCTGGGCAGAATTCAGACGGCTATTTGATGCCGAGTACCGGGGCTCAGAGTTGATGTATTCAAAGGCCCAAGAGTTCATTGAATTGGTTCAGGGGCCTAGTTCAGTACAGGAGTACGCCACAAGGTTCAATGCCTTGGCGAGATTTGTCCCTAGTTTGGCGGGGACCGAGTTGGGCCGAGTTCAGAAGTTCGTCCATGGCCTGCATCCAGCAATATCCAGGGATGTCCTGACCGGACCGTACTGTAGGACCCGCCGCCCCGAGTACCCCTGCTACAGAAGAAAACACTGTTCTTTTATTAATAAACTGGGAATCGGGTACCCGAGACGGGAATCCTACGGAAAAGAAAAGAACCTGCTGCTATACACTGCAAGCGGAAGCTGAAACTAATCTGAAACATACAATGAGCCCAACTGGCCATTCATATAGCTATATACTGTTCTGTACATCATTCTTTATCTTTGAGAATGTACAAAAATACATACAAGACCTCACAGGTCCAAACTGAAAGAAAATACATATACATGCTATAAGGGGGTGTGTGGGTCCTCTCTCGCGAACCTCAGTCCACCCGCTCCTCGCCAGCAGCAAATTGACCTGCAAAGAAAGGAAGAGGAAAAGGATGAGTGATGAAAATCACCCAGTAAGCATTTCCTACTTCCCTCAACCCAAGCAAGCACAAACAAGGGCACATAAAACTAATCTCGGCCCTATCATACATCTACGCGCTTGCGGGTGCTGAATCTGATCACTGGTTTACTGTTTCTCATTATTAATCATTTTCTGAAATGAATGTCATGACATGATAGCTGAAATCTGAATGTGCATGCATGCGAATATCTATCTGTACCCAAAGGTACCTGCTGTACTGATCAGACTGGGTGGAACGCAGGGATTCGGCATCCTGGCCAAGTGGGCTGAATATTCTAGCTACTGGCTAGAATCTGCTGAAACTGAAACTGATCTGCTGCTGAGCTAACTGACTGGTGTCAGAAAGCTGGGTCCCACAGATGCCCCCCCTCGAGTTCACCCTAAACTGAAACCCATACATTGGGTTCTAGATGCTGGAACTACTGAATTCGGATCCCTGGATCCTCTTTCAGGCTATATGCTGTGCTATGAATGCATATGCTGCATTTATCATCTGTTATCTGGATTATCTGATGATTCAAAGCCTTTGGATGGGTTACCAAACCTTTAATAAGTCATTTCTGCCTCTTCTGGGAAATTAATGCTGGAGCACGGGCGTGCAAAGCAAACGTACGGGCGTGCAAGAGACACACACGACCGTGCTAGACACGGGCACACGGGCGTGTGCCCAGGCACACGGGATCGTGCGTCGGTCGTGCGCCTGGTCGTGCTCTCTTCTGGAATTATCTGGCTATTACACGCAAAAGGAGGACACACGACCGTGTCCCTCGGGACACACGGTCGTGTCCTTCGCTTTCCAGACCGTGTGCTCTCAGAGCACACGGCCGTGCCTTCGCAAAGACAAGGGCACACAGGCGTGCTCTCGCGGGCACACGACCGTGCTCCTTGTTTTGCTCAGACATGGCTCGTCTGAATCAGCTGGAAACCATGCCAAAACTCAACCAAACTGCAATTAATCAAATACACACATCCAAGGCACTTCAATATACGTATATACATCATCAATTTCAACATCCATCCCACACTACGAATTTCACCATGGCAATTCAAGCTTTCTCTCACAACATACACACACAAACAAAGCATGCATGTTACTGGATGGGAAATAATCATATTTGGCATCATATTCAGCATATAACATCCATCAAACCAGCTGAAAACACAAGCATACATTTCCAGGCATCATCAAGCAATCATCCAACAAGCTGGGAAAACACTGAAGAGGTAGGAAACACTTACCTCTTGACATGGCTGCTGGAATTCTAATCCAAACTAATCTCTCTGATCTCTAGCTGGATTGGGAGCTGCTGGGAACTGGATTTCTCGCCTAGGGCTGAGAGCTGCTGAAACAAGAAGAGAGAAGCTAAAACAGGATGAGAAATGAAATAACTCTCGTCTCTCTCTCTTTTCTACCCACCTGCACGGGCGTGCAGGGAAAAGTGCACGGGAGTGCACCAAGGGAAAATGAAGAAACTCATTTCCCGCGCTTCGCATGATTGAAACCTCCCTAAAGGCATCATACGAAGGCCACACAGCTCTGGAAAACTACTATCTCACCCCTGAACTCTTCTAGACCCCCAATCTATCTCTGAATTCTATTTCTAACCCCGAAACTCTACCCCTAAGGGCTTTCTAAAAACCTGGGATGCTACATTCCTCCCCTCTTATAAAAATTCCGACCCCGGAATTTACCTGAACAACTCGGGGAACCTATCCCTGATCTCAGACTCAACTTCCCATGTGGCTTCCTCCACCCTCTGGCTACGCCACAAAACTTTGACCAGCGGGATTTCTTTATTTCTGAGGACTTTGACTCTGTAGTCCAGGATCTGAACTGGAAGCTCTTGGTAACTGAGGTCTTCTGCCAACTCTACCTCTGAAAGCTGAAGGACATGCGACGGATCTCCCACATATTTCCTCAACTGAGACACGTGGAAGACATTATGGATTCTGTCCATACTGGCTGGCAGTGCTAATCGATAGGCGACTGTCCCTACTCTCTCAAGAATCTCGTAGGGACCAATGAATCTGGGCGCTAACTTTCCCTTCCTTCCAAAGCTGAGAACTTGCCTATAGGGGGCAATTCTCAGAAACACCTTATCGCCCACTGAGAACTCTATCTCTCTGCGCCATAGATCAGCATAACTCTTCTGTCGATCTTGGGCCTGTTTCATCCTCTGCCGGATGATCTTCACTTGCTCAATCATCCTCTGTGTAGTCTCTGGTCCCACTACAGTCTCTAAAGAATCTCTCTCCCCAATCTCATCCCAATGGAGAGGAGATCTGCACTTCCGACCATAAAGTGCCTCGAATGGAGCCATCTGAATCGTCTTCTGGTAACTGTTGTTGTAGGCGAATTCCATTAGAGGGATCAACTCCGCCCAATCGGTCTGGAAGTCCATGCAACACGCTCTCAGCATATCCTCCAGAACTTTATTTACCCTCTCAGTCTGGCCATCTGACTGAGGGTGATATGCTGAGCTGAAATGCAGCCTGGTTCCCAATGCTCTCTGCAGAGACCTCCAGAAGGCTGACAGAAATCTGGAGTCCCTGTCTGACACTATCGTCCTGGGAACCCCGTGGAGTCTCACCACTTCTCTGATGTAGAGTCTGGCTAGCTGCTCTGTAGACATTCCCTGTCTGACTGGCAGGAAGTGTGCTGATTTACTGAGCCGATCCACAACTACCCATACTCCATCATATCCCCTCTGGACTCTGGGAAGACCCGAAATAAAGTCCATGGAGATATCATCCCATTTCCACTCAGGAATACTCAAGGGGTGAAGTAATCCTGAGGGTCTCTGGTGCTCTGCCTTCACTTGCTGACATACAAGGCATCTAGAGACGTAGCCTGCTATGTCCTTCTTCATCCCTGACCACCAGAAATTCCTCTTGAGGTCTCTGTACATTTTCGTGCTACCTGGGTGCGCTGAGTACACCGCACTGTGCGCCTCTGACAAAATCTTCTGTCTCAACTCTGAACTCTGGGGCACACAGACTCTGCCTCTGAACCTCAAGATCCCATCACTGAACTCAAAGTCTGGCACTGCTCTCAGACATTTTCTGAAGCATACTTTGAGTCCTCTCATCAGACATCTGCTCCTCTCTGATCTCATCATACAGGGAGGATCTGATACACAGCCTGGAGAAACCTGCAGACATCACCTCAATCTGCTCTCTGATCAGCTCATGCTGCAACTCTCTCTGAACTGATAGGCTGGATAGAGCCACTCTCCTACTCAAGGCGTCAGCTACCACATTGGCTCTACCCGGGTGGTATCTGATGTCGCAGTCATAATCCTTCACCAACTCCAACCATCTCCTCTGTCGCATGTTGAGCTCTTTCTGGGTGAAGAAATATTTCAGACTTTTGTGGTCTGAATATATGCTGCATCTAACTCCATACAGATAGTGCCTCCAAATCTTCAGGGCGAAAACGACCGCTGCTAGCTCTAGGTCGTGGGTAGGGTACCTCAACTCGTGATCCTTCAATTGCCTAGAGGCGTAGGCAATCACCCTACCATTCTGCATCAGAACGGCCCCTATCCCCTGATGG
>JAJEJH010001781.1:0-17566 GCA_026122585.1 Anacardium occidentale
ATATTATTATTATTTTTGTAGGATTCCCGTCGTGGGTACTCGAGTTTTCAGATTATTAATAAAAGGCCCTCTCAGATTTCAGTAGCAAGGGTACTCGTGGCGACGGGTCCTACAGTAACCTCAAATCTTAATAAAAATTAATAATACTAGAAGCCCCATGTAGCGTCACTATCTCTCTAACATACAATTGATCCAACTAACTTATAGACTTCCTTTTTTGAATAGGTAAAAAGTACACTAATTTGCTTAGTTTGTCTATAATCAGTCATATGTAATTATAACCATGCTACATTCTAGGAAGACCTACTATACAGTCTATGGAAATGCTCTCTTATTTCCACTTTGATATACTCAATGGCTATAACAAACTAAAGGTCTCTAATACTTTACTTTGACTTGTTGACTAGTCAAGCCCCTAGCCACAAAATCAACTAGATCTCTTTTCATACTTGACCACAAAAAATTCCTCTTAAGATCCTGATACATCTTAACACTACCCAAATCATTGTATACATCATATGATTAGCCTTAACCAATATCTTTTGTCTTAACCTTATATCCTCAAGCATACAAACTTTAACTCTGAATTGCAAAATCCTATTTTTCAACTTGAAGTCAAGCACTGAACCTTTTTTGATCATTTAAACTATCGTTTAAACAAATCATCTAATAACTATCTAACTTATCATCCAATAACGTTGACACAATCTATAATTAAAAAATCTGGTAGTCATAATCTTAATATGCTCTTACTAATCTGTCATTGTAACTTTTTTTGAATAAAAATCTTGGATAGAGCTATCTTCCTACTTAAGGCATTAGCAACCACATTGGCTTTACTCAGATGATATTTGATCTCATAAACATAGCTTTAACTAACATTAACCATCTTTTTTACCTCATATTAAGCTCTCTTTATGAAAATAAATTCTTTAAACTCTTATGATCTGAATAAGTGTTACACCTTACTTTATACAAATAGTGCCTTCATAACTAACTCTAAGTCATACGTATCTCAACTTATAATCCTTTAATTGTTTAGAGGTATAAGTTATCCTTCGCTTGCCTACATCAATATTGTGTCAATCTCTTGATGCAACACATCAACAAAAATATCATACTTAGCTCCTTCCTCTAGGAATGCCAACATTGAAGCATTAGTCAACCTCTACTTTATCTTTTGAAATCAAGTCTCACACTTCTCAGTCCAAACAAAGAAAACTTCCCTCTTAGTGAAAGTAGTTAAAGGCCTTATTAGACTATAATACCCTTCAATAAACCTCTGATAAAATCTAACTAATCCAAGAAAACTCCTTAGCTCTTTGGTGTCTTTAACCTCTGCTAATTCAATAATACTTTAACCTTACTTGGATCAATAAAAATACCCTTAGTCAACACCATATGCCATAAAAAGGTCAACTATCTAGTAAAAACTTACACTTAGAAAACTTGACATACAATTCTGTATCTCTTAACCTTTATAACGCAATTTTTAGATGCTTCTCATACTTCTCTACTCTTTGAGTACACTAAAAATATCATTTATAAAAGCCATTACAAACTGATCAAGACAACCTTAGAATACCCTATTTATTAGATCCATAAATAGTACAAAAGTAATAGTTAGACCAAATGACATCGCTATAAAGTTGTAATGATCATATCTCATCTTAAAAGTAGTTTTAAGTATATCTTTATCAATTACTCAAACCTAATGATACATAGATCTCAAATCAATCTTAGAAAACATCATTACCCCTCTCAACTAATTAAATAAATCATTAATCCTAGACAATAGATGCTTATTCTTCACAGTCACCTTATTCAACTCTCTATAGTCGATGCATATCTTCATCAACCTATCTTTTATCTTAATTATCAAAATAAGAATACCCTAAGGTCAATAACTTGGCCTAATGAACTTCTTATCTAACAACTCATATAACTGCTTTTTAAACTCTTATAACTCAGTTATAGCCATTTGACACAAAACCTTAGAGATAGAAGTTATATGAAGACTAACTTAATATTAAATCTATCTCTCTCTTAGGAGCCAATCCTAGAAGATTCTTAGGAAATACATTTATAAACTTTTTTTATTTTAGGCACCTTATCAATACTTGGCCTAGATCCACTCCTTCATATTACATTGGCTAAAGAGCTTATACAACTCTTACTCATCATCCTTTTACCTTAACACATAATATCATCATACTTTGAATCTTATCCTTTCTAAACTTAAACTAATTATTACCTAGTTAGAATCTAAATTTTGTCCTCTTATAATCAATCTCTTCTGTATGTTTACCCAAAAAATCTATACCTAAGATCATGTAAAATTTTGCCAACTTTATATTGATCAAGTCTACCCTTATAGATCATCCTACAACATAACCATTTGATCTTCTAGCATTCTATCGTTTACTATAGTACTACCATTAGACAACTCTATAATTATAGTCTATCCTCAACAACTTGAGATATAAAACAATGCATAACACCATAATCAACTAAAGTAAAAAGGGGAGTATCATGAAAAAACAACTGACTAGTCACTATAAGTGGATTAGCTTTATCTAACTCCTTACGTATAATAAAAACTCAAGTTTTACCTTTTTTAGAAGTACCAATACCTTTCTGAAAATGACATTTTAAAATTTGATGACCTAGTTAGTGACATTTAAAACATGTATTCTAC
Source organism: Anacardium occidentale (assembly GCA_026122585.1). NCBI lineage: Eukaryota > Viridiplantae > Streptophyta > Magnoliopsida > Sapindales > Anacardiaceae > Anacardium > Anacardium occidentale. The sequence goes on from JAJEJH010001781.1 coordinate 2,699, forward strand.
ATTATCATACACTCTTCTAAATGTCATTTATCAAACTTGGCATATATTTGTAGTTTAACTTTATCCTTTTTTGCTTACCTTATACTCCTTCTTATGCTACACTGGTCTCTTACTCTTATCTTTCCCTTTTTAAGCCTCTAAAAATATGCCCATCCTTGTTAAGCATACCATAAACCTTAACGCTTTCCTTAGAGCCTCACTATGCCTCTGTAAAGGAACTACACTAGTTATCACATTTTTAACAATTATAAGATGTAAGATATGTATAAATTTCTACACTTCACTCTCTTTATAACTAGCCAATCTCAATACAAACCTTACTAGGGTATGGAACCTGATAGTATACTCTTTAACCAAACTCGTCTCTTGAGTTAACTTTATTAATTTTAGGCTCTAACACAAATCATATCAGTACTCAGGTACTTCCTATCAAATATGTTAAAACTTTCTCTAACTCAGTCTCTCTTCATTAATCAATATCCTCATTAGGTTCTACCAAACCCTTGCATCACCTCTCAACGTATATGTAATATATCTTATCCTTTCTTAATTAGACATGTTAAACAACCTCAAAACACTCTTGATCACCTTTATTCATTCCTCAATAGTAGAAGGATCTTTTAAGCCATTAAATCTTCATGCCTAATGATACCTAATAGATTGTATATGAGATGTAATCTCTTTTTACATCTTATAGCTCAATTCTCAGTTTTAAAACTTAGCTTTAACTACTGATTTACCATAGTTCTTAAAAAAGACCTCCTCTCATGGCCTCTCTAATAATCTCCTATACGCCCTCTACATTTAAACTCACTCAAGTGACCTGAGACCTTTTCTTAGTGCTCATGGGTTTAATGGATGTGTTACTCTTACAATTCTCAAGTTTAGGCAACATAGTCCTTATATCTAGAATTTTATTACATAGTATTAAAAAGTTAAAATTTTATTAAACTACATATTAAATAAACTTATATTGAGCGGGTACCACGAGCACTAGCGGCCAAGATATGCTAACTCTAAACTCGCGTAAATTTTTGAAAATAATACACTTTAAAGATAAATTTTTCCTTTAAAACACTAAAAAAAAAATTTCAAATTTCAAAATAATTTTCTAAAAATCACTTTGCAAATATGGCCCAGTTTTTGCTCTAATACCAACAATTGTAATACTACTATTTGCTTTTCTTTTTTTCACATATTAATATATAATAGTATGACAATCATACTTAAACATATTTACTTTGTGAAAGCTTAAACCATACATTCAATCATAAATTGAGGAATCATAAAACATTTATCATTATAAACAAAATACCTCATGTATTATTAATACATAATAATGTCTAAAAACATAGATGTGAACCATAATGAAACTAAAATCATAATACTCATAAGATTTATATGCTTAAAATATTTAAAATAGATGAAACTATACAATACATGAAAACTATATAATATCTAATCATATGATATCCCATTTAGAGCCATTTTGTAGCACTTTTCAGTAGCTCAAACACAATCTGTATGGAAAGAAAATTTTTAGAATGAGTGACAAGTCACTCAATAAGCATATCTTAACCTTATATACATAATCCTATCTTTTAGCCTTAGTGTCTTATTGTACTTCTTATCTTATTTCTTGTCTTATACTCTTTATTTGTCTTATTAGTCTTATGTTATCATTTCTCTTGATCATGTCATGTCATGTATATTATGATGTAAAACATGTTAAAAACCATGACTTAGCCCAAAGGCTTGCTTTTTAAAACATATTTTTTAGAAAACTCATATTTGATTTGAAGATCTTATCATAAATCATATTTAATCGATCAGAAGATCTTATCATAAAACTTATTTTGAAATCTCTCTTTCTTATAAAAATCATGGGTAAAATTCTTTTTTAAAACATTTGTATTGATCAAACTAATGAATACAAGGATCTGACACTTAGTCATCTAAGTTCAATTAATGCATGACCAATACTCTCTTTGACAAGTTTAACGTATAACCATGTCCTTTCTAATAGATGCTAATTTTTCTCTTTAATGGGCACGTGAACCTATAGATCCCTCTTCATATCTACCCTTAAAAAATGTTCAAAACATCAAGTTTTCTACTTTAAAAACTTACGTATATAAAACATTTAATTTCTTTGAAAACATTACTTTGGCATGTCATACTATGTGATGCTTATCATGCATTAAAGTTTAACATCTTCTTAAAATCGTCATTAATATTCTCTTAATAATGTTCCTATTAATTCTTATGATTTGTAATTATAAGATTTCTCTTATAATTGTTTTATTAATTCATTATTAAATTTATAATTTTTCTTTCTAATTAATTTGAGTAATATTCTGGTAATTTCTCTAATTAAGCTCACTTAACCTTTTTTTTTTTTTTTTTTTGTAATTTAAACTTATTTATCTTTTAAAATTTCTTGTGTTGCATGGTTGTGCACCATAGGGTTGCACGACTGTGACCTCCCTATCTATAATTAATATAGACTCGACACATGTACATGATCATGACTTAGCAACTTACAATCATGTATCTAAAGATAACACCATCATTCTTCTAATTGTGCATGTATAACATGCATAATTAAGATACTATAGAATGCAACCACATAGTCGTGTACCTTACAAAACCATGATCATGCACCACATTCTATTACCGTAGATCTTAGCCAAATAGCCACAAATTCACTTCTCTACTCAAACCATAAACAAACTCCATTAGCAGCATTGCATCATCAATATACATTAATTATACGTCAAATTTCCATTAATTAACAATAATCTTGTCATCTATCATGTTAAAAACTTTTAATTCATAAAATCACAACACAAGCATATTTTACGCATGTTGCTATTAGATCATTTTATCTCAGATAATCAAATTATCATAAAATCAAAATGAAACATTACAAATGCATACTTGGAAGTAGCATGCCATGAGTCATAACATATAATTTAGGATTAAGCATGTGATTAACCTAGATCCGAGTGATTTAATTTAAAATAATCATAAATTTATTAGATCTTCCATTATTAACATGTAATCATCTTAGTTTCATATCATTCTACAATAGAACATTCTTTATCATCATGATAAAAATGAAAAATAGCCATCACAAAAGTAAATTCATTTTAAAAAGGTGAAGAAATACTTACTTGAAAAGCTTATAACTAAGCTTTCTCTAGGTAAATCTCACTCCTCAACTTAAATCTCAATTGACCTATCTTCTCTCTTTAATCTTCAGTAAAGACTCTCTGAACTCAAACACAACTCAACTTAAAACTTGTTACAAAATATATTCTTGATCAATATAAAAAATTAAAATTACTAAGCCCTTGCAAGAATGTATAGTAACTTTCTTTCAAACCCTATACCTCTACCTTCAATCAGTCTTCCTGCCTAACCCTCATTCTCCCAACCTCTGTTGTCTGTTTATGTGCTCTTCGGTTGGTTGGCCCTTCTGGTTTGGCCTGGCGATATTCCCTTATGGCTGGTGCATCCCTATTACTTTGTGCATGCATTAGCCTTGCTTGTTCTCCTTGCTTGTGTATGTGTCCTGCCTTGCTCTAGTTTTTCTCTTGCTTTTTAAGTCTTTGAAACTGTGTCTGCTCAGTATTCTCCCTTAGCTCCTATATCTTTTTTGTCTCTTGGTCGAGGTGTGGTTCTATCTTCTCCTTGGCTTTCTTTGGTTTTTTCTTCAATTGCCTTCCCCTGGCTACTTTGGTTTGCTCTTTGCTCTAGGCATTGGATGTATGGCTTGTATGCATTTTTTATGTGTGTTAGCTTCATGAAAGTATGTGTAATTTGTGTGTGAGTGGGGCATGTGAGTGTGTTGTATGTGGTTCATTTCATCTCTTCCTAGTATACGTGTATGGTGTAGGTTTTCTGTTTTTTAGGTTTATATGCTTTTTGATGGCTGGGGTACCTGTCCCGCTTCCTTTGGCTGGTGGTTCTAAACTTGCTATGAATGATGGTGTGTCGAGTGGTATTGCTAATGTGGATGGTAAGAAGGCCATTTCTAAGCCATGAAACAAATTATTTAGCAGTAAGAATATTTAATTGAGTTTAGAATATTTCCCTCATTCGAGCTCTAGCAAATTAGGAAAAATGTTAGTTGTGCTTCCTAAAGAATTGGCGTGTGAAGGAGCCAAGAGATGGGAAGCTTGTGCTATGTGATTTTTTCTTGGTAGAAGACCATCATTCCTACTTGTTAAGAAATTCACAAAAAAGATGTAGGGTTAACCTTGGCCTTGATAAGGTGATATCTAATGGACAAGAAATGGCCATTCTAAAATTTAAGAATGTTAAAGACTTAGAAAAAGTGCTTGATGATGATCTATGGTTGATTAGTGGACAACCATTTTTTATTAGAAGATGGACAAGGAACATAACCATGATAGCAGAAGAGATAAAAACTGTGGTTGTATGGCTAATAATATTTTGTATTCCTCTTGAGTTTTGGATTCCCAAGGGGCTAAGTTACATTGTAAGTGGTATTAGTAGACCATTTCAGTTAGACGTTGTCATGGAAAAAGGGTCCAGACTTGATTTTGTTAGAATTAATATAAAAATATGAGTTGACAAAGAATTTTTAGATGCCTTGGATATTAAGCTTCCCAATAGTAAGGTTATAAAACTCAAAATTGACTATGCCTGGAGTTTGGTGAGATGCCAAGTCTATCGCCAATATGGTCATATGAGGGAGGAATACAAAATTGGTTCAATTGCGAATGGGGTCAATGGAAGAAATGTTAGAGGGGATTGCAAGGTTTTTGCTCAAGAAAATGTCAAGATTACCATTACAACTAAGAGTAGTAGTGGTAATCTTATTGGGAAGGGAATGGATAAGAGTAACTTTGAGAATGTGAAGGGTACTCTGATTAAAAGGAAACCAAGTAATAGATTTAAAGTTTTGAGTGAAGTTAATGGGAAAAAGGATAATGACTTGCTTATAGTGGATGGGTGTATACAAGATAGTAGTAGAAGGTTTGAACATCTTACAAAGGATCACCCTCCATCGAATAAGAATAGTGATATTGAGGTGAGTAAGGATGTGAAAGACCCAAAATGAAAGAAAACCAAAGACAAAAAACAAATGGAAGAAAAGATATCCCCTAAAAGCTTGATTATGAGAGGTATCATAAAACAAGGGAATGAGGGAGAAGAGTATTTAGAATCTCCTATTGTTAAACCCTTTGGAAGGCTATTATGGTATATGAGATAGAGATAAATAATAAGAGTGGTAAGAAGGACCAGAAGGGGAGCAGGGAAAAAAATAGGAATAGAGGAGGGAATCAGTCTCTTGCCCCTAAAGATTAATGGTTAATTTTGCTTCTTGGAATATAAGGGGATTGAACTCTTCATTAAAGCAAAAAAAGATTAGAAAGTTCATTAGAAGGTGTTCCTTGGATGTCATAGCTATTTTGGAGACCAAAGTGAGAGAAGATAATAAAGAGGTTGTTAAGAAAAGATCGTATGGTGATTGGAATTTGATTGGTAATTATAATGTTATCCATAGAGGTCATATTTGGGTAGCTTGGAATAATAATACTATCAAGGTAAGAGCTATAGAGAGCAAAGAGTAAATTATCTATTATGAGGTTGAGAATATTTCCTCGGGCAAAAAGATATTTGTTTCCTTCATCTATAGAGCTAACAATTATATTGATAGAAAGAAATTATGAGAGGACATTATTAGGATTGGCACTTAGTCGAGAAATAGCCCATGGGTGATCATGGGAGATATAAATGCTATAAGAAAGAAAGATGAAAAGATAGGTGGCTCAAGAGACTAAAATGGAATACATGGGATAAGGAATTTAATGAGTGTTGTTTCAATGCCTGTTTGGATAACCTCAAAGTTATGGGCCCAAGTATCACTTAGAGCAATATGAGTGATGTTGATTGTAGGGTGGCTTGTAAGCTTGATAGAATCCTGGTTGATGATATATGGCTTGACAACTTCCCTCATTCTTTTAAAGTGATTCTTCTGAATACCTTCTCTGATCATTGCCCTTTAGTTATTAAATGTGAAGATATGGAAAATAGAAGGAAGACTCCTTTTAAATTCTTCAATTATTAGGTTTATGATAGTTGGTTCCTTCCTTTGGTGAAAGAGTATTGGGATATGAGTATTATAGGTAATCTAATGTTTAGAGTGGTGAAAAAGCTTAAGTTGGTCAAAAGCAAATTGAAATCTCTACATAGGGCGGAGTATTGATGTATCTCTGAAAAGGTTAAATAGGCTAAAGAGAGATTGGAGTCTGTTTAGGCCCGTCTGTTAAATAACGCTCTTGATGATAACCTCATTGATGAAGAAAGAGAGCTATCTAGGGCTTATAAAAGAATTAGCTAGAAGGAAGAATCTTTCCTCAAGCAAAAATCGAGGATTCATTGGCTTAAAAAGGGAGATCAAAACTCGAGCCACTTCTTTAAATGTATAAAGGGTAGAAGAAACAGAAACTCCATTAAAAGGATTATAAATGGTAATAAGGTTATGATTCAAAAGAGGAATCAAATCAAAGATGTGCTCATTGACCACTCAAGTAACATCTTGTTGGATAAGGACATGGGAAATGTTTGCTTGCCTCAGATTAAGATCATCGCTTACAGTATCCTTAGTGATGTTACGCTAGAGATGGTGAGAAAGGTTATTAGTGAGAAGATTAAGAACACCTTATTCAATATGGATGCCAATAAAGCCCCTAGTCCTGATGGTTTTGGAGCTTTATTTTTCAAAGCTGCGTGAGAGATTGTGGGGGAGGATGTGACAAAAGCTATTAAATATTTCTTTAATAAATAGGTGCTTTTGAAGGAAATCAATTGCATGATTCTTACCCTTGTGTCTAAATGCGATAACCTTTCTTTTGCCAAGGACTTTAGACCTATTTCTTGTTGTAATACTCTCTATAAATGTATCTATTAGATCTTAGCTAATAGATTAAAGAGTATCCTTCCTAATTGTATTAATAAAGCTCAAGTAACATTTATTGAAGGAAAGAGGATTGGGGATAGCATACTCCTCTACAGTGAGTTATTTCATAGGAGTATGGAAAGGAGAAAAAGACGTGCCATTAAAGTTGATTTGATGAAAGCTTATGATATAGTGCGATAGGACTTTGTCACCAAGTGCTTAAATGATTTGGGCTTTCATCCTATTTTTGTGTAGTGGATTTATGAATGTATGTCTACCCCTATGTTCTTAGTTACATTAATGGAGAGTTGGAAAGTTTTTTTTAAAGTTCCAGAGGGCTTAAACAGGGCGACCCCATCTCTCCTTATCTTTTTGTGATTGCCATGGAGGCTTTATCTAGAATAATTGAGAAAGAGGTTGGAAGAGGGGAGTTTAAGTATTAATGGAAGTGCAAGGTTAATAAGATCACTCATCTTAAATTTATGGATGATCTTATTCTTTTTTGTAAAGCTGAGGACAAATCTATTAGAGTTTTTAAATCTGTGCTTGACACCTTTTAGAATTGGTATAGGCTGGTGGCCAATAAGGACAGTGAGAAAAGAAAGCTTGCACAAATTGTTAGGTTTAAAATGGGCACTATCCTTTTTAAATATCTCGATGTCCCCTTGTTGTCTTCTAAGCTTACTAAAGATGACTGTAAACCTTTTATGAACAAAATTCTAGCTCGCATCTTATCTTAGAGGAGTAAATACCTTTCTTATACCGACAGACTCGTGCTCATTAAAGCTATTTTTTTCAGTATCCAAGTGTTTTGGGCTTCCTATTTCCTTCTTCCAAGAAAAATCTTTAAAGACATTGATTTTAAACTTAAAAACTTCTTTTGAAACGGAGTGAAGTCGAATAGGGGAAAGACTAAAGTGGTTTGGGAAAAGATTTGCCGCCCACATAAAGAGGATGGCCTTAGATTGAGATTAAGCAAAGACTGGAATAAGGTTGCTATGGCTAAGCACTTATGGAACCTTGTCCAAACTAATAACCAATCTATCTGGGTTGACTAGGTCAAGAAGAATAAAATCAAAGGTAAGAGCATATGGGATATTCAAAGTATGAATGGTAGTCCTTGGTGGTGGAAAAACCTCCTTAAGATAAAGAATGACCTTCAAGACAAGATCACCTACCTTATTGGTAATGGGGAGCATACCCATCTTTGATGGGATAATTGGCATCCTCTAGGCCCTTTGGTGGTTAAATATAGAGCTAGAATTATTTATGACTTTGGAATTAGCAAATATGTGAAGGTCAAAGATGTTATTGTTAATAGGAAGTGAAAATAGCCGGTTGCTAATTCAAGAGGTATGATAGAGGTTAATAAGTTAGAATCAACGACCCGATAGGGTTCGATGAAAGGGTCATCTGGAATCCCAACAAAAAAGGTGAGTTCTCCATTAACTCTGCATGGAATGAATTTAGGACAAGAGGGAAGATTATTGATTGGGCTTACCTCATCTGCCACCATAAACATATCCTTCGACATGTCATCATTCTTTGGCTTACAATGAGAAAACGTTTAAGCACTTTGGACAAGCTCCTACGGTATGGTACTTGTACTAGCTGTAAATGTGTATTGTGTGATATGTATGATGAAATTATTGATCATTTGTTCTTTCAATGTAATTACAGTCATTATATCTGGAGCAATGTTTTAAACCTTAACATCTTAGGTTATTATGACTAAGGGTAGGGAGACTATTGTCAGAAGATTGCAAAGGAGTGGAAAGATAACACACTTAGGTTTACTATCGCCAAAATGGGTCTAGGTGCTGTTGTCTATTCCATTTGGCGGGAGTGAAACAATAGAGTCTTTTCTAGGCCTCCTCAAACCAAAGAGCGAACTTGTATCCTAGTTAAGAGAATTATACAGGATAAAAGGGCTGAGTTGTCTGGATATGTTAGATCGAGTCAAAATATGGTCATTGCATCTAATTGGTCTCTTCTAGACATAGTGTTCAAACATGATACTAGTCTTCAATTTGTCATTATCCTTGTCTTGGCATGAGAAGGTTGGGTGGGAGATGGAAGTGACCTTGAGTGACCTTAGTTCTTTCTTCTCTTATTTGAGGTACCTTGAAAATGAGAAGGGAAAAGTGTATTTTACTAACTGGTTGATTGTTTTGCAGGTTATAGCTTATTGGTTTACTCATGCCCTCTTTGAGTTTATTGTCTGTCCTAGGTGCTCTTGGCAAGTACACTATGCGTGGAAGGCTTTTATTGGTTTCTTCCCTCCTAATTGCTCTAACATTGTGGTCTTTGACTCATGCACAAGCTAGAAGTAGGTTAAGAGAAGATAGAACAAAGTTAGATAACTCTCTTGCATTGTTAAATAAGAAAATAATATTAAGCTTTTAGGTTTGCATGCCAAGATGAAATTATTCAGATCGAATCCTAGTTTTAGGACTTCATACAACTTGTGTTGGGATTATTACATGTATGCAAAGCTGAAGACTTGTAATCAGAGTGCTACAAGGCCTTGAAATCAAGTTTTAAATACTACATATACAAAAACATTGTTCATTGTTCACAGGTACTATCCTTGTGAATAGTATTTGCTAGGCAAATTTCTAGATTTGGCTGGTTTTTTCCCCTGTTTTAAGTAGACTTTTGACTACTATTTTGAAGGAGTTTTGGCGAGGGATCACTACCCATCTCTTCCCTTGCACGTAAGCTTTATTTCAAGGGTCATTTTCAAGGTTTTTGGCTGTTGTTTTTACTGATATGAGCTAATTTTTTTGGCATAAAAGTAAGTTGTCTAATATGCTAGGTTGTGTGTGGGTAGCGATTTTTTTGGGCTTTTTTGGCATTGTGCTTCAATAAGAGTTATGGGATTTCAGCAAAAGTTATGGAATGAATTTGAGAAGCCTAAGGCTAAAGGTTTTCATAAAATATATTTATAATTGGTGGGGTAATCTTGAAGGTGGAAGTGTGACTAGGGGATTTGAGGCTTGAAGGGATATGACCTTCTTTTGCATGCTTCTTTTTTGGTTTGGGTGCGGTTTTAGTGGGTTCAACGAGGGCTGGCAACGAAAAATTGTGCATAAAAGGAATTGGGGACTCCTTGGGCGTGGTAAGATAATTGGTTACGTGACCATTAGTTTTTGGTTTCATAGTCTCGTATTTTACTACATTAACAAAAATCATACAGACAACTTCTTAGATTTAGATTTAGATACAACTAAAAGAAATATGGCTAGGAATGTCTGTTGTATATTTGACTTTTTGTTTCATGGCTTTTGTATAGATCCTCTTATGCAATCGCTTGTTGTTTAGGATTGTTTTGTGACCACTCTTATGTTAAATCTTTACTGAAGCTTAGATAGACCCGCAAAAGACATCTAAGGGTTTGTTTTAAGCTGATTGCTTGGTGTGGGTGCTAGCTAACTTCGATTAGCTGAGCTTAGGTTGTATTGTTTTTTTTTTTGTTCTTTTATTAAATTATTTACTTACCAAAAAAAAAAAAAAGAACTCTCTGAACTCTAATGAAATATCAAATGAGAAATTATGAAACTTGAATGAAAATCATGCTTTATATGGTCACACTAAAACTATGCTTAGACACAGTTGTGTCTCTTAGGATATGTGATCATGTATGATAAAAATTTAAAATTTTTATGCCGTTTTGTGTTATAAATGTGGTAGCTCTCAAAGGTCACCTATGTACAAGCCAAATAAAGCTTTTAAATGACCATTCTATCTTTAGATTCACTCAACTCGAATTTTAACCCCAAAATGTCTCTTTTCTCACCGATTTCTAACCTCAAATAACCATTCTAATCTTAGGTTATTATAGATGTTATGTTTATGAGAAGTATGTTTTTATTTGGTAATGAATGTTTAGTGTTAATTTGGTGATAATATTTGATATTAAGTTATCTTAGAGACATTTTGGTGGAGATCAATGGCTATTTGGTTGAGGTCCATTAAATTACCTGAACAACTTTGAAAATCTCTACCTAAACTCAGACACAACCTCCTAAGCTATCTTCTTATATCTCTAAATTCTCTATGACATTTTAACCAACTGAATCTCTTTATTTTTCAAAGTTTTAACTTGATGATCCAAAAATGAACTGGTTACTCCTAATAACTTAGATCATCTATCAACTCAATATCATGAATCTCAAGCACAAGTAAAGAATCCTTAACATACTTTTTTAGTAAAGAGACATGGAAGATATTATGAATGTGATCCTCATTGTCAAGCAAAACTAATCTGTAAGCCATACTATTAACTTTCTTTAGAATCTCGTATAACTTAATATATTAAGGAGTTAATTTATCTTTTCTAACAAATCTAACTACCCTTTTATATGAAACAACTTTCAAGAATATTATATCCCCAATTTGAAGCTCTATATCTTTTTACTTCTTATCTGAATAACTTTTTGTGTCAAATTTGGGCCTGTTTCATGCATTGTCTAATCAATTATACTTAATCAATCATCCTCTGAGTCATTTTAATCACACAACAGAGATCCTATTAAAAATTGGCCAAGTTTTCAACAAGCATCAAATTCAGAACCCAAACTCATATAAAATAACATACGTGAAAATTATAATAAAAAAACACTACATATTCATGAATTAGCTAGCCCTTGTCTTAGCAAAAATTACTTATTTCATCATTAGACACAAATAAACCATCAGATTCAAACGATACATATTAAAGAATAATAAGAAAACCCAATAAATTATTGAATCCTTTATTAAAATCTGATGAAACTTTGTCTCACAATGGCAATCCGAATAGCTTTCGATTGAGCCTTCAAAACAAAATTTGGAATCTCCTAAAATTTCTTGAAAAATCTCTCCAAAGCTCTCATGAGATGGTTCCCCTCTTTTCTAAAGTTACAATTCAATCTATATAATTAGGGTTAGGGAAAAATTTTGAAAACTCGAAACTCTATTGAAAGTCCCCATGCTACGACATGAAGACTTTGTCTAGGTCACTGTTAGGCATGTTGTGGCTTGAAGCTTTTATACTGCATGCTACTGAGTATGTTGTGACATGAATCTGTTGCTTCATGGCTTGCTTTTTTGGTGTTGTGGCATGACGTCATAGCCTCCAACTTCTGTATTGTGTGCGTTGCAAGCCTCTTTCTGTACTGCAGTATGATGTCACAGCATACAGCTACTGTCTTGCATGTTTCATCCATGTCACAGCATAGTGACATGGCATGAAGGTTGCTTAGCTTATTTTGAATCTGCTTATCGATCTTTTACCTCAATTGTGATTTTTTGTCTCGAGCACACCCACTTAGCATTGTTTCAACTTAAAATCATGCAAATTCCTACAAAACCAAAACAAAAACCATGTGATCTCAAATTTACACAAATTAAAAGTGAAATTGTAAAATCTCACCCGAATTTGCCTATAATTAATCCTAAAATGTGCGTATGCCCATTATTCATTAAAAATCTCACATAAAGGTAAAATCTTGTACTAAACATCCTCTCTCCAGCTTCTTGTAATATTCTAGGCTATCAATAAGTTTAAGGGCTTTTACTACAATAGTGGATGAAGTGAAGATTCCTAAGAATATTCATAAAGCCCTAAAAGATCTAAAGTAGAGCTTGGCAGTTCATGATGAGATGATAACTTTGGTTAACGATGGTACATGGGAAGTAGTGAACTTGGCAGAAAATAAAAAGATAGTAGGGTACAAAGGGTGTTTATTGTCAAGTATAATACTGATGGAAGTATTAAAAGGAACAAAGCGAGGTTAGTATTACAGGGATTTACACAGGTATATGGGATTGACTATAAGGAGAACTTTGCTCATGTAGCTAAACTAAATTCCATCGGAGTATTGTTATCTATAGCTATTAATCTTGATTAGAAACTCATTCAACTTAATATAAAGAATGTATTTATATAAAGGGATTTAGAAGAGATTTACATGAAAATGCCTCTTTTAAGTTAAGGAGAAAGGAGAATTTGAAAAAGTGTGCAAGTTGAGGAAGTCACTACATGAACTAAAACAGTCACCTAAGGCATGGTTTACCAGATTTAGTTATACTCTTATAAGACTAGGATATCAATAAAGTAGCCAGAGCATACATTACTCATAAAAATCACTCTTAGTGGTAAGAAATCAATCTTAATTATTTATATTCACAATATAATTATTACTGGTGATGATAGTGCTGAAATGATGAATCTTAAATGAAGATTAGCAATAGAGTTTAAAGCTAAGATTTTAGAAGCTTTGAGATATTTTCTTACTGTAAAGATAGCAAAGGTTAAGAATGAGATTTGTATTTCTTAACAGAAGTACACTCTTGACCTCTTAACAAAAAAAGATGTTGGGATGTAAACCAGTGAGCATACCATTAGAAAAGAATTGGAAAAGTAAAGCTGATGGAATTCTAGTAGATAAAAGAAGGTACCAAAGATTGGTTGCGAGGTTAATATACTTATCTCTTACTCAACTAGATATTACCAACGTAATAAGTATAGTGCATTAGTATATACATTCTCTTACACAGGTTCATTTTAATACAGTAATGCATATCTTAAGATACTTACAAGAAACTCTTAGAAAGAGGTTATTGCTTTAAAAAAATGAGGATCGAAGGATAGTTGACTTTGCAAATATAGATTGGGTAAGGTCATTAGATGACAGCTATTCAATCTTAGGATTCTACACTAAACTACGGAATAATTTGCTAACCTGACATAGCAAGAAACAATTAGTTGTTATACGAAGTAGTGTTAAAACTGAGTTCAGGGCAATTACGTAAGAAATATATGAGTTGATCTGGTTAGAATGAATTATTAAAGGCTTGAAGTTGTCTACGAGCAAACTTATAATTCTTTATAGTGATAGCAAATCTACAATTAGTATAGTCCATAATCTAGTTCAACACAATCAAATGAAGCATGTAAGGATTGATAAAAACTTTATCAAAAGGGAAATACAAGATAACAGGATCAAAGTATCCTATATTCCATCCATGTCATAAAAAGCATATATTATGATTAAAGCTATGGTCAAACGTTCGTAGTAGAAAGAGGTTTTTACGACGTTTTTTTTGGTGTTTTAGTGGCATTTAAAAATGCTGCAACGAATTCTACCGGCATTTGACCAAACGTCAATGCAAGCAGCGTCAGTAAAGGTTTTACCGACGTTTTTTTAAAACGCCGGTAAAACTCCCTAATAAACATCGCTGTTTACCTAGGTAAATAGCAACGTTTATTAAGGAGTTTTACCTGCGTTTTAGGTAAACAGTGGCGTTTATTTTCAGTTTTACCGGCGTTTTATAAACGCCAGTAAAACCCTTACCCCCTACCAATTTATTTCTTGCAGTGTTTCTGTGCGCGATTGTTCGTTGGGGTTAATAAGATAAGTGGCGGTTTTAGTGGTGGTTTTTAATTTTCTCCCGCCACATCACATTCCGACGTTTTAAAAAATTGCGGCAGTTTGCAATAGCTTCAACTGTGTTTTTACAAGGTTTTAACGGCGTTTTAGCTATTTCCTAGGCGTTTTTGGCTGCTTGTTGATTAAACTTCTTGTTGACTACATTCTGAGAACGATTCTCAATCTACCATACCAAACAATAAATAACAGGCAAAACTCAATAGAAAAATTGACAACAATATATGTGTAGCGACCCCCGCCCCAGGTTACTGTGCACTGCGGAAATATTGTATATAATAATAAAATATACCTGAGACGGGGACCTCTACAGTAAAATCTGGTGCTGCTGAATTTAAAAATTTCTTATAAAAAGAAACTGTAAATATAATTTACTGTAAAAGTAAATTAAAATATACTGAAGCGTGCATAAAAGAAACTCCCCAGGCTGCTCATGTATAAAACATAATAATCATACAATGTACTAGAGTGTAATACACACATATATACATGAGAAAATAA
>JAJEJH010001781.1:17734-32633 GCA_026122585.1 Anacardium occidentale
CCCAAAACCTCGCAGCGGTCTCGCTGCAGCTCAGCCACTCGAATCACTGACCTGCAAAAGGAAACAGGGAAGGGAGTGAGTGACAAAGTCACTCAGCAAGCGTTTCCAAACTCAAACACTCGCAGGTCAAAACTAACTGGCTATGTGACTCGTCATGTAGAAGATTATGCTAAACTGCTGTTTTAAATCCTGTTTCTCTTGATATACCGAAGTATATCCATTTTCTGAATTATTTCTTACTGAATTCTGATCTGTTAGTATTATGTTACTGTTCTGATACTGTACATGACATGAAATGTATATGCTGATGTAATGTGTATGTTGAAAACTATAAAACTTGCCCTCAGGCTTGTTTTTCTGGAAAACTGTCTTTTCTGAAAAGTCTTTCTGATAATGAAACTATGATCCAAAGATCCTGAATATATATGTATAGTATATGCTGAAATCTGTATCAGAAAGTACTGTATCTGAAAATCTGCTATGCTGGCCAAATTGATGAATACAAGGATTCGACACCCTGGCTGTGTGAGTTCAAAGTCCTACTGAATCTACTGATGCACAACCAGCACTCTCTCTAACGAGCTTGGTCAGTGACCATGTCTTGTCTAACGGATGCTGGTTTCCCTCTCTAGCGGGTGTGCGAACTCATAGGTGCCCCCTCGTATCACCCCTATCTATATATGAAAAATCATATATGTATATCTGAAAATCATGCTGTTGGATCCTTGGATCCAGTTTGAAAACATCTGATATGGCATGCCATGCTAAATGCTGATAATCATGCATGATATGTTGTTTTCTCATGTTATTTCTGAGTTCTGTGTGCTTAGGAATGGCTTAAAGTGGGTTAATTCCCTTTTTAATTTCATTTTCTGCTTTTCACTAGGTGCATGGGCGTGTGTTCTGGTGTGCACGGGCGTGCGTCAAGGCACACAGGACCGTGTGCTTCCCATGTCCCTGGGCGTGCAAGGTTCTGGATTAATTTCATGAAAATTGACTAGGCACACGGGCATGTGGGACAACACATGGGCGTGCATCACAGGGCACACAGGCGTGTATTGCACTGCACGGGCGTGTGGCTGCCTTCTTCTACTTCCTGTGTCTCACATACACGGGTGTGTGGAATTGGGGGAAAGCACACGGGTGTGTGTACTCAGGAACACAGGCATGTGTCTAGGTCTTCAGACGCACACAGGTAGCATGCACGGCCGTGTCTCATACAGAAGTGAGGCCACACGGGCATGCCTCACAGGCACACGGTCGTGTGCTCAACCCAGATTCTATATAAAGCATCTAGAAATCTAGAAATTCCCACACCAACACTTCCACACTTCAAATCATCAAACATACAAGTTCTCTACTGCTGTTAGCACGCAATTAATCAACATTTTATCAACTCAAACACGCCATAACTCATCAATCAAGCATATAACTCATGGATACAGTATATACGCATGTAAATCATGGAAACCACTCAATCATGCCATCATCCATCATAACACAGCTCAAACATGCTGGAAATATCTCAAACAAGCACACATAAAGTTCTCATAAGCTGGAAACAGCAAACATGCTATGAACTCAGCGAAAGAGGTAAGGAAAACACTTACCTCGCGCCCAATCTAGGGTTCACTGGAGCTGAGGAAGAAGAAGAGAAATAAGCTGGAAACTGGAAAATAAGCTGGGCTGCTGGGGGATCTCTCTCACCCAATCTAGGGTTTACTGGAGCTGAGGAAGAAGAAGAGAAATAAGCTGGAAACTGGAAAATAAGCTGGGAACTGCGCGAGTGAAACTAAAACACATATATACGGCTAAAAAGGCAAACACACGGTCGTGTGTCCTAGGCACACGGTCATGTGTCCGGTGGAAAATTACCATTTCCACCCACTCTTGCACAGAAACTACAGCCAAGCCCCAAAGGACTTCTAAATGACTCTTTAACCCCCTGAACTCTCCTAAAATGATAGTTCTACCCTTGGGCCATTACAATATGCAAGACAATCTCGTCTATATATACTTACAAGTAAATTTGTGAATCATTAATAAAATATTTGATAGAAGTATTATCAGAATTCTTGTCGTACATAAATACAATTGTTAATCATAATATTGTTTGGAGACTTTTAAATTAATTGTCATAAAGCTTGTTGGGCAAATTGGAGCCAAAACTCTTGACATTATACCCTGCGAAAAAAGTCAGATTTTAGAAGAACGAAATACAAAAATAGCAGACAATGTTCATTAATGATCACTCAACGTAAAATAAATCACAAAACTAAAGTTGGCTAGGCTATACTTAATTGTAACACCAAAAGAAACGACAACTATATGAATTACATGGTTAACAGTCCTATAGTATATATGCAAATCGATTGTCAACAATGTATAATTACAAGTATAAAATATCCTCATATCAAAAACAAAATGAAGAATTCAATCCTTATGTATGCATTATTTATATCCAACATACTAACAACATATTCATCCCAACCATAAGAAATAAGATTTAGGTTTATGCTTCAAACAAATACAAACACAAGAATAAATTATTGACAAATGAGCACAATTAGTAGCAGATAATTATAAGTGATTCAAAATGACAAAAGCATACAAAACACATCCAAAATTTGCTTCTAACAAAGTGCGTCAATAAACTTCTTCAGTCAGAGTTCACAAGAATACGCAAAAAATAATTATTTTGGATAAAATCACATGGATTCCAAACAACAAATAAAACAAACATCAAATAATTTCAACACTTCATATCTACATACAAACTAGCCCTTCAATCGACTGAATTTCATCAATACGTATTTCTCGAACATGGAAAACAATTCATCAGAACGTAAATACAAACTTACTAGTTCTCATCTGAAGAGTGTTGGCTACTTGATGGAAGGGGTACCTATGACACAGAAATGAACAATCCATGGATAGTAATTTTCATATAATTACTTGATTTGAAAAATTTTGTTATATGAACATATCATGTAAACATTACCTCTCCACTAGGTGGCTTATCATTTTCCTCTAGTGGCAGGCCTAGCGATGCACAAATCCTGGACAACTGAGATTGAACTGAGTTCATCCTATTACCAAGTGTTTCTTGCATTGTTTTCACTTGATCTTCCAATACTTTTATTCTTTTGTTCGCCTCATTATTCACACTCGAATGACCACCTGAGTGATGAGATGATGATGTCGATGTCGATGCCCTATACATGCTAAGCGTTAGACTTAATCCTAATCCATGCACTTGACCATGTCTTTCAGGTCCCTCACTTAAGCATATGCATTATCCTCCATCTCTGGAAGATTTGCATTTGATTCTTGGATAAAACTTTGTAACTCATTTATCTTCTCTTGGAGGAGTTCCTAAACCCATTATAAAAAGCAATGTCTTATTAACCAAAATTTATATCAACCATAAATAAAGTAAAAAAAACTAAACTTACAATTGCGTGTGTAGAGTCCTGATCAATTAGTCTCCTATCTTTACGAGTTCGATGGGTAGCTATGAATACTTTGGCTCGTGACGGCTATTCACCACGTGATGTCTGTTCTGCTGAGGTAGAAAGATACAATTATTATAAGACTTAATCATATGGTTAACAATGAGAGCAAAACAATTGACCATTTCATTCATTAGTCGTTCTATACTCTTTGTTCCTCTAGTATGTGACATTGTTTGAATGAAACGAGTCCTTCTATTTGTTCCGCTACGTTTTTGAAACTAAGCAAATTTTTAAGAAAAAAAAGAAAATTCGTCATTACATAACTAGGTAAGTAAATAAAAAAATATAGTACCCTCCCCTACTAAAAATGCCACTGTGTTATGAGAGTCATCCATTGATCTCTTGAAATTCGATATAGTTTATTATTGACAAGGTCATCAATATTGGGGTACTTTTCATAATTTTCCATGTCTTTTCCAGATATTATGACACTCATTTGTTCTTTTCTGAAGGGTATGTAAACCTTGTCTAGAAAATAAATTTGCCATTAAATTGTGTTATTGGGCTCGTAATAAATAATGCGACAGTATATGTAGACAATAATGCAATCTTAGCTTAATAAGTCCAAGAATCCTTTCTCTCTCTGATGCTGGAATTCACATCCAATCTTGTATACTTAAAGGGATAAATTGACAATTTTTTGCTAAAGTCCCTAAAAAACTAGCCAGCACACGAGCTTTAGGACCTACTTGGTTCATATCATTAAACTGTACCGTGACCTTCACACCCGGACATAAATTCCAAACTTTCGACATCAAAGTTGGTCCCCTTCATCTTGTTTCTGAGTCCTGACCTATAACACATATAATGAAAAATAACATATTATAATCGTGCTTGATAATAAAATGTCATAACTTTTAATACCATGTTGTATTTTACGAACAGCGGTTGGGGTGTTGTCCTGATGTTGACTTGGTGGTTCAACGCTTTGTGAGGATTGCCCCTCGAAGACCATTCATATATTCCTTTTCCTTGGCATTTTGAAGCTGTAATCTGCAAAGAAAGTTCTCGTTATTTATAGATTCATATGTAAATAGGTAAAAAAAAAAAAAGAAACTTATATAAAAGGTTGCACCATGTGGATAGAGAAATCAATAACACATGTCATATATTCAATTACAAGTCACATTAAAGATAAAATTTCAGTTTAACGTTAACTAACATTGTGGTCATCATCATCCTATAACTGTTGGTCGGTAAGCACATCGATGAAAATGTCATCTATATCACTCCTAACCAACATAAAATCATCATTCTTTGTCTCTATTTGATTTACTGAATAGAGAGTATTCAAACTATCGTCAGGAATATTCACATCAATATCCCCATCAGACGTAATATCTCCTAAATCAAAGGTATCTTTAAGCCTTATAGGCAAAGGAACAACCCATTGTTCATCTTTTCAATCTTGGACAAAGATAACTTGTTGAGCCTGAGATGTAAACACAAAGGGTTCATCAAGTGTATGATCACCAGTATGAATTAGGTGAGCAAAACTTATTAGTGTAAATCCTTGTGCATCTTGTGTTATCCCTCTACCATGAGTAATATCAACCCAATCACATCTGAATAATACAATCTTAAATTTATCATAGTAGTTGAGTTTAATAATATCAGTCAATACACCATAGTATGTCACATCGCCTAACACCAGCCTTGAGTCACTATTACTGGCATAACTTTAGGTTTTGGAAACCACCATAACTCCACAATTTTGTGTACTCATGTCTTTTTTATATTCCTTCGTTCAAAATCTATACCCATTATACAAATCAAAACATTTGAACCTCTTTGCTATATAGTTTGGACCACATGCGAGGGCTTTGATTTCAGCAAAGAGATGCTCATCATCACCAATGTCCAGATCTTTTGCCTAAAAGCAACATAAATAGTTATTTATTAATGTCTACTAATATATAAATATAAAGAGAGTTATATATCAAAAAAAAAAAAACTTCATTTACCTTTATGTTGAAGCATTCATGAAAGGATTCGCTGTATAAGTGGTCAATCTCATGTTGAGTTAGTTGTCATCGACGATGTAGTTTTTTAATAGCGCCGACATGTTCTCTGTAATTCATGGACAAGTGATTACAATATCATCACAATCTGATGTCGATATATTCATGGATATGTTTATCGTCAAAAATAACTTACTCTCGACACCTCTGGACTACATCCGAATCACAATTAAAAAGAACATAACGTTATGTCTGTACCCACATATTTTCATCCATCATGAAACCTTGAACACTTCCAGACGGTTGTCCAACCTGGGAAAATAGGATAGATTTGGACCCAAGTGCATTAGTTGTGTTTTTTTAGCCTTGTAATGATTTGCCATCATCTAGGTATTAAGTGCAAAATGCAAAACACTCTGAAGCAAGAAACACTTCAGCAATCGAACCCTCTAGATGAGCTTTATTATGGACAGTTGATTTTAAAGTGCTTAATGACCTAATGAATGACAAAGTGTGAGCTTACTTTCAAGAAAAGACTATAAAGTATATTTATTTATAGCATTTACCTTTCGATTGGATACATCCATCGGTACTGTATTGGCCTGGCAAGCCTCGTTTCTGTAGCCAAATGAACAACCAAATGCATCATAATTGTGAAAAATATAAGGGGAAAATTTTTTTCCATCTTGCAAAGTGTGAATATAATCTTTCTTTCAAGTTACTTGAGATCACGAATTTGAAGAGACTTAGCACACAAAGCTCAAAAAGGGTTTGATAGTTAAGCCAAAAAAGAACTTACTTTCATAGGTAATACACCTCATAATACAAGTGGAAGAAGTTGTTGCATTAATACATGACAATCATGAGTTTTTAAACTAGATAATTTGTGTTGTTTATGAACATATCGTGAAATGTTTGAGGCAAAACTGTCCGGGAATTTTACTTGTTCTAACACTTCATAAAAAATTTTCCTCTCATGTGATGTTATCGTATAATAGGCTGGAGGTAAATAGGTTTTTCCTGAATCTCGCTATTGAGGCCATAACTCTTTTCTTATGTTCATCTCTTACAAGTCTCGACGATCATAAATGTTATCCCTTGACTTTTTATCAATATTGAGAATTGTATTTATCACATTGTCACAAACATTTTTCTCAATGTGCATCATATCAAGGTTATGTCTTATTAAGTGCGACTACCAACAAGGTAAGTAGAAGAAAATATTTTTTTTTTCCATGTTTTTGGATTGACCCCCGTAACTTTGTTATGCATCTTTCTGTAGCTAAACTTGATATTTTTCAATTGATCCAAAATTGCAAACCCAAACAGTGTAATTGGAGTAGATCTTAATTCGATTATCCTATCAAATGATTTTGCATCAAATCGAGACTTATGAGTGATATCCAAAAACAGAAGATAGCCCATGAAACATAACTTTTTGCCATTCCCCAGATGTTTGGAGTCTGTCTCTGTATTACAATAAGGACATGTAAAACAACTATGAATGTTCTACTTAGAGAGATTACTATAAGTTGGGAAATCATTTATGGTCCATATAATTGCTGCATACAATTGAAAATTTTCTTTCAATGAGGCATCAAACGTTTCCACCCCTATCTCCCATAAGTCTTTAAGGTCTTCTATTAAAGGTTGCAAGTAAACATCAATGTCATTAACAGGCCTAGAAGGACTAGGAATTAACAATGAGTATGCAGAATTGTTGTTTCATGCACAACCATGGTGGTAAATTGTAGGGAAGTAAAAAAACCGGTCATATGTTGTAAGTACTTTGTATAGTACCAAACGGATTGAAACCGTCGCTTACTAAACCTAATCTAACGTTACATGGTTCTTCACCAAATGTAGGTTAGATTGAGTCAAAGTTTTTTCATGCTTCTGAGTCAGTTGGATGTCTCATAATTCTATCTTTAGTACAGTGTTTATCTTGCCAAGTCATCAACTTTGAAGTGTTTGGGGACATGAACAACCTTTGAAGTCTCAGCATGATAGGAAAATGCCACAACACTTTCGATGGAATTTGTTTTTTCTTGACCAAATTGGAAATTCCTATGGCACTAGATGAATCACTCTTAGAATTTCTCCACTGAGACTCCCCACAAACTGAGCATAAGTCATCAAAAGTTTTTTCTTTCCAAAATAGCATATAGTTATTGGGACAAGCATGAATTTTCACATATTTAAGTCCTAAGGCTTCAATAATCTTTTTGGTTTCATGAAAAGAGTTTGGTAGTATCTCACCCTTTGGAAAAGCATCTTTTAAAAGCTTAATTAAAGCATCAACCAATTTATTAGACCAACCATAACAACATTTTAAATTGTAAAGATGCAAAATAAAGGACAGTTTAGTGAAATTCTCACACCCTGGATATAATTCTCCTTAGCATCTTCTGTTAATTTCCTAAAGTTTTTCTTTTCTCCAACAAAATGTTTTGTATGTTCGTCTATCATAGTATCATCGATATTGGGCTCAATTGCATCTCTGTCATGATTATATGCATTGAAAAGCTATCCAGATACCCCAAAAACATCATGTAACATTTTTGTCATAAAATTATCTGTACTCGTTTCTTTTTGTACTTGGATGTCTGGGATTGACTCTTGTGTGACCATAGATTCACCGTGACAATACCAAGTCTTATAACCAACCATAAATCCATGAACCACTAAATGGTCATATAGTTCTATTCGATTTTTGTAGTAGTAATTAACACACTTTCTATAAGGACATGAAACCTTGTCAGTACTTGATTTACCTTGAAATGCAAAATCAAGGAAGCTATTCAACCCTTCTAAAAATTTTGGTGTCACTATATCAAAACTCATTCAGCTCCTACACTTGCGAGTATCCATAACAACGTACTGCTAGATAATAACACAGTTAAAATTATACCTAATGTAAACACCAAATCAATCCAACCACGCAACATTTATTAGTTATATTGCAAACACAAATACTCATCCGTTAACTTTAATAATAAAATATGAGTTTTTCTTTTTAATTTCCAATTTTGGAGGTAGCAATAATAAAATGTTAATATCAACAATATTAAAATTATTTAATTAGTTAATTACTCAAATTAATCAAAAATATCAACAGAATTTTAATTATTTAATATCCAAAAATGAGAAACATAACTTTCATAAGCATTTTATATTTCACACCAATTAACCCAAAAATAACTTTATTTAATCTTGATGAAATTATTTTTTAGTGGACATGTTAAAATAGTCACAAACAAGGGTATTAAAGTAAATTAATTATGACTTTTTTTTACTATCAGATAGAATATCAGTTAGTTTTTATCATTTTAACAATAAGTTGTTACAATTTTAAATTTATTTGAATCTATAATACATTTAATTTAGGATTATAATACATTTATTTTGAAAGTATTATTATAACCTACAATAATATGAAAAATACTTGATAAACTTTTTGAGTGATCATATTCATATAGACTGTTGAACCCTTGATGTGTTGATGATGATAAAAATATAATTAAATTGTTAATTAATGTTTAAAATGTGTTTAAGATGCTAATTAATCCCTTGCATGAAGAAATTCATGACAAAGAAGGGAGAAAGAAATTTATTTTTGCAGGTTATAGGTCTCGCACGACCGTGTGCTTTAGGAGCACGACCGTGCTTGTAGCATCTTAGATTCGAAAGCCTTTTCGGTTAGAGTTTCGGGGTTAGAATCGAGATTCAGAGAGAGATTGGGAGTCTGGTTAAGTTCAGGGGTGAGTTGGTAAGTTTTCGGAGCCATGCGGTTTCCGTTGGAATCCTTTCGGAAGGATTCGATTAGGCGAGTGAGCGGGAAATGAATTAAGTTCATTTTCCTTGGTGCACGCCCGTGCGTGGCATGGTATTTAAGTGAGAGCCGAGAGAAATGTCATTTCTTTTCTTACCCAAGTTTCTTTTAGCCATTTTCTCTCTTCAATTTCAGCTCTTCCTGTTCCTAGAGAGGGAATCCAGCTGCAAGAAGCTCCCAATCCGATTAGAGAGCCAAGAGATTAGAGATTTGTGAAGTTTCCCGAAGCATGGCTAGAGGTAAGTGTTCTCTTACCTTTTCCTTGAGTTTCCCGGCACGTTTTGTGATTCTTGATGCCATGGATGAATTCCTTGCATGTTGATGAATGTGTGGAATGCTTATATGTGATTGCATGTTGATTTGGTTGATGGATTTCCACCCTTGAAGCTTGCATGTGTGTATGTATGGCTTTAGAGAGAGAAAGAATATGTTCCCATGGTAAATCGTTTGATGGTTGATGCATGTGCAAGTTGAGGCTTGAATTGTGTTAATTGGGATGTTGAGAACATGTGTTTGAAGTGTTATTGTGAATGAATGTGTTTTGGTTGGCCATTTCATGCATTTTCCGAGCGGTGCTTTGTTGAAGAACCAGACGCACGACCGTGCGCCAGTATGGCACGACCGTGAGCCTGCGTTTCTCCAGATGCACGCCCGTATGCACGACCGGTGCACGGCCAGAAAATGCATGTGCACGCCCGTGTGTCCGCATACGCACGCCCGTGCGTAGGCATTTTCAGTGACAATGAATAGTGAATTCCAGTAGCTTGCACGACCAGGCGCACGACCAGCGCACGGTCCCGTGCGTCAGGGTGCACGCCCGTGCACGTTTCATGCACGCCCGTGCATCAGCAGAGTTTCAGAAAAATGATTATTAAATGAGAATTTAAGCATGCGAATTCAGAATAAAGGTTAATTGGCTTCAGATAAGCATCAGATGAGCATGTAATCAGTTAATAAACTGCATGTGCATATCATGACATGACATGTAGTTTCAGAGAGGATCAGGGGATCCGAATTCAGCAGTATTCAGAACCCGATGTACGGGTAAGAGTAAAGGGTGAATACGAGGGGGCATCTGTGGGAATCAGCCTTCTGACACCAGTCAGAACGCTCAGCAGTATTTCAGATTCAGTTCCTGACACCAGTCAGATGATTCAGCAGCATTTCAGTTTCAGCTCTCTGACACCAGTTAGATCGAAGCAGTATAGTATTCAGATTCAGCTTTCTAGCCAGTAGCTAGACTGTTTAACCCATATGGCCAAGATGCCGAATCCCTGTATTACCCAGTCTGATCAGCACAACAGGTACCCGAGGGTACAGAGAGAGGTATTCAGATGTACGCATCCAGTTTTCAGTTAGCATGACATGACATACACATCATGGCGTGCATACATATGACATTAATAAATGAATGAGATCCAGATGAGTAGTTTCCAGATTCCAGCAAGCGCATAGATGTATGATTAGGGTCGAGGCCCCGGTATGTGTTTGTTTATATGATTGTTTGTGCTTGCTTGGGTATTGAGGGAAGTAAGGAGCGCTTACTGGGTGATCTTTATCACTCATCCCCCTCCTTCTTCCAGTTTTGCAGGTGTTCGTGCTGGGTTCGAGGAGCGGTTGGATCGAGGCTGACGGAGAGGGCACGCACACACACCTCGATCTCAGTTTGTATCAGTTTTGGACCTGTGTGGTCATATGTACTTTTGTATGTATCCAGATGTACAGAAACACTACGTATGTATATGATAAAGGCCAGTGGGCCCATTGTATAGAACAGTCTATATATATTAATGATGTATATTCAGAAAAGCTTCCGCGTGTGTAAAATTGTATAGTTTCAGGCAGTGATTTTATTTTCGTAGGATTCCCGTCGCGGGTACCCATATTTTCAGTTTATTAATAAAAGCTTCCCGATATTATTCAGCAGCAGGGGTACTCGTGGCGGCGGGTCTTACATTTGTTGGTATCAGAGCCAATGTTGTAAGTGTGTGGTGTTTTTCTCTCCTTCGCAGCCGTCGTCCAGACCCTCCTCACAGCACAGTCAGGTATTAATTTCCAGATTGATTGTGTTATGTGTTTCTAACCCCTGGTTTGTTGTGATGCTATAGATAGAGAAGAGTATATCCCTAGATGTCTAGATGGGACAGACAGTAGTTCACCCGCCCATCCTATGAGTGTTAGTGATAGGCGGCGATCTCAGAGTACCTCCCATGTGTCGATGAGACCAAAGCAGTTGAGAGAGATGATTAGGGATGTATTTAGAGAGAGCCTCCAGCAGGCTGGAGTGGGTAATGTTACAGAGCCAGACAGAGTTACTCCTCCTCAGTTTGAGAGTCATCAGATTCCGAGGAGAAGACATTCCCAGTCTCAGCATCAGTCACATCATCAGTCGCATCCGCAGTATCAGCGACCGTATCAGTATCAGTCGCAGCCTCAGTCAGTTAGAGAGAGGCATCAGTATCCGGCAGGTTATACAGATTTCAGTCAGGGTATGAGTTCAGATACAGTGGGTACTGGTTCTTCAGAGAGACTTCATCCGATTTATCATCTGCCAGCATCGTTTCAGCCAGCTAAATTCAGTGGATCCAGGGATCCAGCTGTAGCAGAGGAGTGGATTGAGGCAGTGGAGAATGTCATGGGCCTTTACACCTTATCAGAGAGAGAGAAGGTTCGATATGCAGTGTTCCTTCTCAAGGGTGATGCCAAAGTCTGGTGAAGTCTGGCCAAGACTTCCATCAGTGAGGGGCAGATGACATGGGCAAGATTCAGACAGTTGTTCGATGCAGAGTACAGGAGTTTGGAGGTAATTTATGCCAAGGCCCAGGAGTTTATTGATTTGGCTCAGGGGTCGAGTTCAGTGAAGGAATATGCTACCAGGTTCAACGCATTAGCGAGATTCGTCCCGAGCTTGGCAGGGACAGAGTTGGGCCGAGTATAGAAACTTATTCATGGGTTACATCCTGCGATCTACAAGGATGTGATGACAGGCCTAGAGCCTCCTCAGAGATTCAGTGATGCCTTGGGGAGAGCACTTAGATCCGAGGCCGGTTTACAGAAGATGGGTGTTATGATTGGTGTATCTGAGAGAGGTCAGAGATCGGATGACAGAGATAGGGGCAAGAGGCCAATGTCAGCCAAGAGATCTGCCCGCGGTTTCCAGAGTCAGAGGCAGAGAGTTGCATCTCAGCCACCACAGTGTACCAGATGTGGCAGGCGCCATATAGGGGAGTGTATGGCAGGTCAGATCGTATGTTACTGGTGCCATCAGCCAGGGCACATGATGGCAGCGTGTCCAGCCAGATTTGGTACGGGTGCAGGCGCTGGACAGGGCAGAGGTGGAGCCGGTCAGTTCAGAGGTCGAGGTGGTCCACCCAGAGGCGGAGTTAGAGCTGATAGAGGTGGAGCTGATGTTCCCAAAGCTGGTGATAGAGCACCTGAGGGAGGTGCCGGTCCTTCCGGAGTTGGCGGAGGCAGAGCTAGAGTCTATGCAGTTCGTCAGGAGCAGGCAGAGGCTATTCCCCATGCAGTTACCGGTCAGTTACTTTATTTTGATACTCCCTTATTTGTACTTGTTGACTGTGGAGCCACACACAGTTTTGTGTCTTGGAGTGTGGTTGAGAGATTGGGGGTTGACCCTAGTATGACCAGTAGGAGTATCCATGTGGAGATGCTAGATGGGGGATTTGTGTTTAGTGACAGAGTCCTCCTAGATCAGGAGGTAGAGATTATGGGTAGATCCATGGTGATTGACTTGATTCTGCTGGAGTTAGCAGATTTTGATATGATTTTGGGGATGGATTTTCTGAGTAGATATAGTACAGAGATAGATTGTGGAAGGAAGAAGGTGAGATTCCACATAGGCCCTGATCAGTTTGTTTTTGGTGAGGGCAGAGTTGACAGTCTGATGATCTCCAGTATTCAGGCGAGCAGATTGTTGAGACAGGGTTGTATTGGATACTTGGCCAATGTGGTGTGTAGTAGTTCAGTAGGTCCGAGTATCGAGGAGGTGCCAGTTGTCAGAGAGTTTCCAGATGTGTTTCCAGAGGAGTTGCCAGGGTTACCTCCAGACAGAGAGTTGGAGTTTAGTGTTGAGCTTCTTCCAGGTACGGCTCCAATTTCTAAAGCTCCGTACCGGATGGCTCCAGCTGAGCTTCAGGAGTTGAAGAAGCAGCTTCAGGAGTTGACAGATAAGAGATTCATCAGGCCTAGTTGTTCGCCTTGGGGAGCTCTGATTCTATTTGTTAAGAAGAAGGATGGGTCGATGAGGATGTGTATCGACTACAGGGAGCTGAACAGAGTAACAGTGAAGAACAAGTATCCCCTGCCCAGGATTGACGATTTGTTCGATCAGTTGAGAGGTGCAGCTGTGTTTTCCAAGATTGATTTGAGATCTGGGTACTATCAGGTCAGAGTGGCAGATAGAGATGTTCCCAAGACAGCCTTCAGGACCAGATACGGGCATTATGAGTTCGTGGTGATACCGTTTGGGTTGACTAATGCCCCAGCGATCTTTATGGATCTGATGAACCGGGTGTTTCATGATTGCTTAGACCGGTTCGTGGTGGTTTTTATTGATGACATTCTGGTGTATTCCAGGAGTGTGGTGGAGTATACAGAGCATCTCAGATATGTGCTTCAGAGACTGAGAGACAGACAGCTGTATGCCAAGTTTTCCAAGTGTGAGTTCTGGCTTGATAGAGTTGCTTTTCTGGGTAACGTGGTTTCGGCAGACGGTATTTCAGTGGATCCCAGTAAAGTAGAGGCAATATTGAGTTGGCCAAGGCCAAAGACAGTAAAGGAAATCAGAAGCTTCCTTGGGTTGGCAAGTTATTACAGGAGATTCATTGAGGGATTCTCTAACCTAGCAAGACCTCTCACTGCCTTGACTAGGAAAGATGTTCCATTTGTTTGGTCAGATGAGTGCGAGGCACGATTCCAGGAGCTCAAGCAGAGATTGACTAGTGCTCCAGTGTTGGCACTACCTCAGGAGGGAGTTGAGTTTGACATTTATACAGATGCTTCCCATCAGGGGATTAGGGCAGTGTTGATGCAGAGTGGTAGGGTTATTGCCTATGCCTCCAGGCAATTGAGGGATCATGAGTTGAGGTACCCTACCCATGATCTAGAGTTGGCAGCAGTCGTGTTTGCTTTGAAGATTTGGAGACATTACTTATATGGAGTTAAGTGCAGCATATACTCAGACCATAAGAGTCTGAAGTATTTCTTCACCCAGAGAGAGCTTAATATGAGACAGAGGAGATGGCTAGAGCTAGTAAAGGACTATGATGTTGACATCAGATATCATCCAGGGAGAGCCAATGTAGTGGCAGATGCTTTGAGCAGGCGAGTAGCCTTATCCAGTCTTTCAGTTCAGAGAGAGTTGCAGTATGAGATTGCCAGAGAGCAGATTGAGATTGTTACTGCGGGATTCTCCAGACTGCAGATCAGATCTTCTCTATATGATGAGATCAGAGAGTGTCAAATGTCTGATGAGTGGACTCAGAGCATGCTTCAGAGGATGTCAGAGAGATCAGTGCCAGACTTTGAGTTCAGAGATGGGATCTTGAGATTCAGAGACAGAGTATGTGTGC
>JAJEJH010001782.1:0-17556 GCA_026122585.1 Anacardium occidentale
TTCTTATTTTTCTTTACTTTCTTGAACAGGTTTCTCCGCAGCTTTCGTAGGCATGGGTTTAATGGCCGTTCTTTGCTATTTCTACATTCGTCGTTATAAAAAGAAACATGCTCCCTCCTCTTATATCTCCCGTAGCGTTTATTCCGATTCCTCGGCAGCTGCAGATCCCGAGAAAAGAGATAATTTTCTCGGAGTTCGGCTCTTCGAATATGAAGAGCTCCAAGAGGCAACGGATAATTTCGATTCTGCCAGAGAGCTGGGCGATGGAGGCTTTGGCACTGTTTATTATGGTAAGAACAACATACCCTTTTGTTGTTCCATTGATAACTAATTGCTAATTTCGTGGAAAATTGAATTTGTTTATGCTCGTTACCAGGCAAACTTCGTGATGGGCGTTCTGTTGCAGTCAAGCGTTTGTATGAAAGCAATTACAAGAGAGTTGAACAGTTTATGAATGAAGTTGAGATCCTAGCACGTTTACGCCACCGAAATCTTGTCTCTCTTTATGGGTGCACCTCTCGCCACAGCCGCGAACTATTGCTAGTATATGATTACATCCCCAATGGCACCGTCGCTGATCATATACACGGCCACCGTGCCAAACCGGGCGCACTCCCTTGGCCTACCAGACTCAAAATTGCCATAGAAACTGCAAGCGCATTGACTTATCTTCATGCTTCTGATATCATCCATCGCGATGTAAAAACCAACAACATTCTCCTGGACAACAATTTCTGTGTCAAGGTTGCAGATTTTGGCCTCTCACGTCTCTTCCCAAATAATGTCACCCACGTTTCGACTGCTCCACAAGGCACTCCCGGTTATGTTGACCCAGAATATCACCAATGCTACCAGCTCACTGACAAGAGTGATGTATTCAGCTTTGGGGTAGTCTTGATTGAGCTAATATCATCCAAGCCAGCCGTTGACATCACCAGACATCGACATGAGATTAACTTGTCCAATATGGCAATTAACAAGATCCAAAACAAGGCCTTGCACGAGCTTGTCGACCCAACTCTAGGGTTTGATTCAGACTACCAAGTGAGAATGATGATAAATGCAGTGGCAGAGTTAGCCTTTCGGTGCCTGCAAGCTGAGAAAGACATGAGGCCATGTATGGTCGAAGTCTTGGAGATTCTAGGGGGTATAGAGAGTGACGGATACGATAAAGAAAAAGCAGAGAAAATGGAAATTCCATCAGATGATGTAGGATTGTTACAGAGAAACCCAGTACCAGTTTCCCCGGATTCTGTGACTTTCAAATGGACCAGCCAACAAACAACACCTAATTCTAGTAGTTAATAGTTGTTTCTTTGTCCTTCCCATTTTTACTATATTTTGGTTTGTTTCTCAATTGGGATTTGTGTAAATATATAGGATTAATTCATAAATTAAGGTAATTATTATTTGGGAAACAACTTTTGATGACTTGAAAATTCCTTTATGAGATGTGCAAAGAATCAACATTCTGTTTACTGTTTAGAAATTTACAAATTCCATCGTATTATTGATATTGTTTAGGAAAAATCCAACAGAATGACAATATAGTGTATATAATAATATATATGTTTTATGTTATTAGATATATTAAAATTCTAATACATTGCTTTTAAACACCTAAATATAAGTTGTAAATCACATTGTTTCATTTAAATAAAAAATAATTGAATTATTCTGCAACAATAAGAAATAGAGATGGGATGTAATCTTATAATAATTATAAACTACAATAGCATATTGACAAGATCATTAAAATGATTGAAATTATCAAAAGTCCCTTATATCGATGATTTTAGATAATAACAGTTTCTATTTATATTTTAAAGCATCCTATACGTGTGACAAGTTCATACACTGTTCACATGACTAATCCCTCATTATGTGACGATTAGATGCAACTCTCGCCCTCGAACATCTTTCTAAGAGAAGATTGATGGTACAACAACTATTTTTCATTTTTCCCTCAACCAATAGCTTGATTAACAGATTTTTTTAGTTAATATTATTATATTATCAAAAATAAAACTAGTATCAAGCCATAAGTTTCTTGTTTCCACATCTGCTTCCTTTGCTGCAGTGTCAACAGAAAGATGCGACGTGTTCTTTGCTGTTTTTATTTACTAGCAATGGTTACACAGTATGAGAAAACTATGATCAAGGAAAGAAGTCTTGAATACTTCATTTTTATGGCCAAATTGACCTGACTTGATTTCTTGATGACTCCTTAAAATGTATGTAACTTTATATACATCATGATCTTTTTTAACATGGTAGGTTCCATTCTTTTAATCATATAACACTGCAGATATTAAACAAAACAAGTCCAAAAGCGACATGTGTATCATTGTGAAACTGTGGAAGGAGTTTTTCATATTGTTTGTGTTGATTGCCTCGCAACAAGTGGGTTCAGCCAAATTAATATAAAAAGAAAAAAAAAAGTGTGTATTGCCTTGCGAGAGAAGAAAAAAAAATATGAAGCTTTTTATTCCGTCTTTTCCGGTGTGATTGTGGAAGAAAATGAGTCTTTTAAGGTGTTGTGTTGTGTATCAATATGACAAAATAGTTGCGTGTTTCTTTTAGTCGTGTGTTGGTGCAAAGCAAAATCGACATATTTGTTTCCCATATGAGATGTGAACGAGGGCATGCAAGATTTTGAATGAGGGAGATTATCATGGCTCAAGGTTGGTGAGCATAATAGAGGCTTGGGTAGCTACAGTGTATGGGGTAATGTTGGACGATAATGAGTGAATATATGTGGTAGTTGATTTTGTTGATTTATTGTTGAGAGTTGGGGGTGGACGTGTTTGATGAAACCGAGGTGGCAGCAGAAGAAACTAGAGACCCTTAATCGATATTGTTGGCGTATACAAGACTAATCCTCAAAATGATGCTAATCAAACATGTTGCATGGAGCTTTGGCAAGAGAAAGACCCCAATGACAAGTTGGTATCAAAGCAGTCCGTGATAGTTTGGGAATTAAGTTGCATGTGAGTATATAAACATAATAAAAACCCATCTTAGCAACTTTTGGGATGGGAGAAACCTAATAGCATTTTGTGATAGCCTTGCCATTTAACAGTATTAGCTGCAGTAGTGGAAGAAATAATAGTTTAACTTTCTCTTTCAAATGAGGGTAGAATTGATTTAAATTGTCACTCTACAAAAGGAAAATAAACTTATGCATTATATTTTCCAAGGATTGTTTTACAACATAGATAGAGTTGAAGAATGTATTGGCAGCCTGGGAGGAGAGGACAAAAAAGGCTCAGGTGGAATTGCCAATGCTTCAGAATTTCCTTGTAACATGTCTAATACCTTATTCATGGATGGCCTATCCAATGGTCGTGTCTGTATGCACCATAAACCAATAACAATCATCTTCTTCGCAATTTCATTCTCCTCACTGGAATTAACACCATGCCATTTCAATTCTGTGCCTTGCTCAACATGTTTGTAAAGCCAATGTGGAAAATATACTTCACTAGAATTAACACATTCAACAACTGGCTTATTTCTTCCCCCAACCATCTCCAGATCACCATTCCATAGCTGTAAACGTCAGATTTATGTGAAACTTCTCCGAAGTTTCTACAAAATACCTCTGGAGCAATATACCCCAATGTCCCTCTAACCTCCAACATTGATACAATACTCTCATTGTTACAACATAGTTTTGCAAGACCAAAATCGGAGATTTTTGGACACAAATCTTCATCAAGAAGAATGTTGTGAGGTTTTATGTCAAAATGCAAAATTCTTGTGTTGCAACCACGATGCAAATACTCTAACCCTTGAGCTATTCCTATCGCGATTTCATACATTTTTTCCCATCCTAAAAATTGACCAGCCTTCAGATTGTTCTCGTTGTAAACGAACTTTTCTAGTGAGCCATTGGCCATGAATTCATAAATAAGAACTCTCTTGTCGCCCTCTAAACAAAAACCTAGTAGTCTAACAATATTAACATGAGATGTTCTACTAATACTTGCAACTTCGTTAATGAATTCTTGGCCATTCCCTTTGAAGGGATTTAGGAGCTTCACTGCTACAAAATTGTCATCCATTAACTTCCCTTTGTACACACCACCATAACCTCCTTGGCCTAGTTTATCTTTGAATGAGTTAGTCATGCTCTTAACATCTGAAAAGCTGTATCTTTTGGGAGCTAGGGATTGACAATCTCTAAAGAACGCCTCAAAATCTTCATTGTTCTTTGTCAGTTTCTGTGAAAGGGCTTTTAACGAGATTTTCTTTCTTCTGCATAAGTAGATAATTATACCAAAAATGGTTATTCCAATTATTACATAACCAATACCTGTCATAAGAAATAAATTATGAATTAGTCTTAGTTTTTCTATAGAGATTATTACTAATTGAAAAAAAAAACTGTGAAAGGCTATAAATGTAAAAGATAAAAACAGGACTCTAAGGACTGATCCAGAAGGATCAGGGGTCATGTATACGAGATCAGAGTTTAGGTAACAGAAAAACTAAAATACTAAAATTGCGTGAAAATTTTAGTAACAGAACGGAGCAGCCTTCGGACGAAAGGCTAAAAACCCAGCTAGTAATATGGGTGCACCAGCGAAGAGCCCAATCACAAAAGAAACAATAAAATAAAATAAAACACCCAGAGGAAATATTGATACCTAAACCCATCTTCTTCAGGTTGTATGTCATTCCAATGCCTGTAACATCAAAAGTAACGAAATTATTAGAGCTTAACATATGAAAACGAAATTATTTCACTCTTTAAATTTGAAAGACTTATTTTTTCATCAAATTGTTAAATTTATTAATAAAATTGTTAAAATTTATTAAAGGTGTAAGTAATATTAACTCTGATATATATGCTGCAAATTAACAATATTTTTTCTCCGTTAAAATAGAACAGTAAACTTTTCAAACATAAAAAATTGCAGGTGGAAAATAGTCATTTGACTACAATAGATTTATTGTTTCGGTCATTACAGATGATGGAGAAGATCACGGCAAGCACAGATTTAAACAAGAAATGGTTTGAGAAATTAGAGTGTATGAACGTAAAGATCCAGAGTTAGAGCACTTCTGGTTCTGTCAGTAATCAAGAACATGAATAGAAGAAACAAAAAACATGAATAAATTTTCTATACCCTTACCGTCATGGCATGCTTTATCATGAGTTCTATCTTTGCAAAAACAAACGAATTTATTATTATCGAACCCACATCGCCCACCACTTGCCACACAATTGCTGCAACTATGTGCAGTCCAATTCAAGAGGAACCCCATTTTCAGAATTTCAGTATAATTCATATCCCACAAATTGGCTCCAGTTACTACATTCAGGGGTGCGTAAACGAGAGACTTGCATGAATAATTCTTAGAGAATTGCTTTTGAAAACCAGCGAAAGAGTAGTTGTGCGAGTCATCATCACTTGCACAACTTATAGGATACGACAAATTAGCAGGTGGATTATCGGAGCAGTTGTACCAGAAGAAAAGATCTTCATCACTGGAGATAAAATTGAATGGAGTTCGATTCAGAGTAAGGTTGTAAAGAGGAGTTGGACATGAGGCCTCATACGCTAAAGAGTGGGCCAACCGAAGTGAACTATTTCCGTAGAAGATTTCTTTGATGATATAATGTTCACCCGAGATGCTGAGCTCTGGTTTCTGGCCATTGCAGGTGATCTCAAAGTTGGGATAGCCGCAGAAAGACTCATGCTCACCAGAGATCCAAAAAGGGTACTTTATCGTAAGGTTGCCGCCGCCACCACAAGTTTTCGGTTCACAGGCCTTGAATATGGAGTCAACAGAGACGACCTGGTGGACTAAGAAGATGAAGGTGACAATGGAGACAAAAATCCATGGACGAATAAATGGTTTGAAGGTGAAGAAATTGGGAGGACGAGGATCCATTTTGGAGGAGAAGAAAAATGAGAGATGGGAAAAGAAGAGAAGGAAGAGGTGTAAAGTCGGTAGGGCTTGGCTGGAGACTTTGAGAAATATTAGTTGCTTAGCACTTGCTTTTCCTGTTGTTGAATGCGACTTCAAAGTTGAAAAAACTATTGACAGACACAAAGTGACAAACAGGGTAGATTAAAACCAAGAGCAAAGATTTCTGCAACTTCAATAAACAATTCCTAATGGAGACAGAATCCAAACTAGTTTACATTCATCATGCATTTCAAAAAAAAACAAAAAAAAGCAGGAATGAGTAATACTATGCTATTTCTATTCTTGTTTTATATTAAACCAATCTGAATATTATAAAGTTTGAGATGGATTTGATTAAGTTTATACAAGAGTCAACTTCAGTTTAATTTGATAAACTCAAGAGTTGGAGGGTCGACTTAGAACTCGAATATTATAATCTAACCGAAGTTGAAAATCTGGCTCCACATGGTTAGCTTGAGTGGAAAAGTGATCCCTAAAGATGAACAGTTTATTGGAATTTGCAGAGTAACGGAGCATCAAAGGCAGGCAGATTCTGAGCTGCTTCGCTCATAGACTTTGACTAGCCCGATTCCGAAATAGCAGACAAGTCAAGTCAACTGGAGTAGATGACTATGAGCAGTCTGTGGACTGGGGACGGCTTTTCCCGTCCAAAATATGAATTATTTATGAATTAGAATATATGACCCAGAAAAGAAAATTAAATTAATGAAAAAGTTAAATAATTGAGAGAGAAAAAAAAAACGATTAAAGAACCCAATATCCTAGAAAACTTCACTCAGTCCAACATCACCTAAACGTTTTGAGAAAAGCAGTCCAGTCACAACCGAAAGGCACCAAATAAATAATCTCTCCTAATTAAAACAATAATGTGATGTTTCAGAGTTGCATAAAAGAGAAAAATCCTCAAAAATTATTGTGAAGAAGGAAATTTTTTGCACACTGCATACGAACCAGTGAAAAATTAGAGTGTATATATAAACGCAAAGAAAAATAAAAAAGGAAGAGCATGCATACCACCACCACCACCAAAAGCAGCGGCAGCAGCACCACCAGGAAAGGTATGAGGGTAAGGTTTATCACGGTAAAGACACATGAATTTCCCTGGTTTTGACACATTAGATCCGCATATCCCACCAGAATTTTGACATGCAGAACAGAGTCCGTTCTGTGCCTCATACACACTTCTTCTAACCCCATACCTAAAATGTATCTCAGCCAATCCAGGTTCTCGGGAGGTTCATTCACATGGTCATCAATGAGCCGAGTGGGTACTTGCACAACGTTGCTACAATTTACAGTACCGGCATGATTTGGAAAATACTCTGGCTCGTCATCAATTGTGTAAAAGCGTTTCCTCTCCACTTCGTTGCTCATGGCAAGGGTAATTATTTGGACCCATTTGGGTTTCATCAGTGCAATCATAGAATAATCTCAGGATAATTAATTTAATTTTCTTTTCTGGGTCATATTCTACTTCAGAAATAATTCATTTTTGGGACGAGAAAAGCCATGTCCGGTCCACTGACTGCTCATAGTCATCTCCTCGAGCTGACTTGACTTGTCTACTATTTGGAAGTCGGACTAGTCAAAGTCTATCAGCGAAGAAGCTCAGAACTTGCCTAACTTTGGTGCTTCATTATTACCCCACCTTCACATCTTCAATAACACTGTTCACATCAGACTCACTTCCACCCAAACTTTGATAAACTGACAATGTTCACCTTTTAATTTTGAGAAGTCCGATTCCATAATATGTTTCTTCTGCAACTCACTCTCTAACCAAGTCTTCTTCAACCTAACCCCAACTTGGAATTTTCTACTTCTCATGGCAAGAAAATGGATCTTTTTTTTGATGGGATTTGTTTGAGTAAATATGATTTTGAACAGTATCCAATGACAGATATCGTTGACCTTTTCGCTAAAACTAAAATCTCTGAAATCGCTTCGAAGTTTTCCTTCAAATCATGGAAACCTCCATAAACTTTACTTTCAAATTTGCCCAAATATGAACTGTGCTCCATTATGTAACAAGCAGCAATTAAGGTTGCTTTCGAATATGCATTTTCTCTTTA
The DNA here is from genome assembly GCA_026122585.1 of Anacardium occidentale. Taxonomy (NCBI): domain Eukaryota; kingdom Viridiplantae; phylum Streptophyta; class Magnoliopsida; order Sapindales; family Anacardiaceae; genus Anacardium; species Anacardium occidentale. Next base: position 8,016 of record JAJEJH010001782.1, read on the forward strand.
CATAATATTTCTGAAAGCACGGGAGTGAGGACAGCCAACCAAAAGCTATGTCTTCTTTCCCACACTTCAATTCAACCGACCACGCCTCACTCAAAATCCCCCCTTAATTCAAAATCAATAATTCCTGGTACCCACTAATGCCCCCCACCCACCCACTCTAAATTCTTTTTCAGCTCTGAAAAAAAGGTAAAATTTTGAATCGTGGCTCACAACCACTATATTACATAAGTCAAGAATTTGATTATAATAGGTCGATAATATGTTTCAAACCAAAACATTCTCCACTTTTATGATCCTCCAACCCGTGAACTTGTGGATTTTGAACCTAAACTTTGAGTCTTGTATAAACTCAATCGAATTGAGCTCGAACCCCATGATATCCGGCTCAGTTCTAGTGTTACCCATTCTTGACTTTTTCTTGTCTTTTGAGATTGAAATGCATGATGAATGTAAACTAGTTTGGATTCTGTACCCATTAGGAATTGTTAATTGAAGTTGCAGAAATCTTTGCTTTTGGTTTCAATCTACTCTGTTTGTCACTTTGTGTCTGTAAATAGATTTTTCAACTTAAGTCGCATTCAACAACAAGAAAAGCAAGTGCTAAACAACTAATATTCTCAACGTCTCCAACCAAGCCATACCGACTTCACACCTCTTCCTCCTCTTTTCCCATCTCTGATTTTTTACTCCTCCAAAATGGATCCTCATCCTCCCAATATCTTGACCTTCAAACCATTTCTTCCTCCATGGATTTTTGTGTCCATTGTCATCTTCATCTTCTTAGTCCGCCAGGCTGTCTCTGTTGACTCCAAATTCGAGGCCTGTGAACCGAAAATTTGTGGTGGTGGTGGCGGCGGCGGTGGCGGCAACCTTACGATAAAGTACCCTTTTTGGATCTCTGGTGAGCATGGGTCTTTCTGCGGCTATCCCAACTTTGAGATCACCTGCAATGGCCAGAAACCTGTGTTCAGCATCTCGGATGAACATTATATCATCAAAGAAATCTTCTACGAAAATAGTTCACTTCGTTTGGCCAACTCTTTAGCGTATGAGGCCTCATGTCCAACTCCTCTTTACAACCTTACTCTGAATCGAACTCCATTCAATTTTGTCTCCAGTGATGAAGATCTTTTCTTCTGGTACAACTGCTCCGAGAATCCACCTGCCGGTTTTTCGTATCCTGTAAGTTGTGCAAGTGATGATGACTCGCACAACTATTCTTTCGCTGGTTTTCACAAGGAATTCTTTAAGAATTATTCGTGCAAGTCTTTCGTTTACGCACCCCTGAATGTAGAAACTGGCGCCAATCTGTTGAATATGAATTATACAGAAATTCTGAAAATGGGGTTCCTCTTGAATTGGACTGCACATAATTGCAGCAATTGTGAGGCAAGTGGCGGACGATGTGGGTTCCTTAATAATAAATTTGTTTGTTTTTGCAAAGATAAAGCTCACCAGAAAACTTGCCATGATGGTAAATTTATCGAAAATTTATTCATGTTTGATGTTTCTTGTTTCTTCTATTCATGTTCTTGATTACTGACAGAACCAAAGTGCTCTAACTCTGTTTCCTCTCCTTCAAATTCTCTTTTATTTTTTATGAACTTCATGCATAACAGTACTGATTGACAGCCATTGTGGTCTAACTTTTTCTCGACGGTGAATTATTCAGGCAACCCTTCTCATTTGGGACTGAAGATTGGAATAGGTAATACAGATTTATATATAGTTTTACTGTTCAAAATATCAAAACTTAACCGGGCTTTCAACTCAGAATTTTCTTATTTTTCTTTACTTTCTTGAACAGGTTTCTCCGCAGCTTTCGTAGGCATGGGTTTAACGGCCGTTCTTTGCCATTTCTACATTCGTCGTTATAAAAAGAAACATGCTCCCTCCTCTTATGTCTCCCGTAGCGTTTATTCTGATTCCTCGGCAGCTGCAGATCCCGAGAAAAGAGATAACTTTCTCGGAGTTCGGCTCTTCTTATATGAAGAGCTCGAAGAGGCAACAGATAATTTCGATTCTGCCAGAGAGCTGGGCGATGGAGGCTTTGGCACTGTTTATTATGGTAAGAACAGCATACCCTTGTGTTGTTTCATTGATAACTAATTGCTAATTTCGTGGAAAATTGAATTTGTTTATGCTCGTTACCAGGCAAACTCCGTGATGGGCGTTCTGTTGCAGTCAAGCGTTTGTATGAAAGCAATTACAAGAGAGTTGAACAGTTTATGAATGAAGTTGAGATCCTAGCACGTTTACGCCACCGAAATCTTGTCTCTCTTTATGGGTGTACCTCTCGCCACAGCCGCGAACTATTGCTAGTATATGATTACATCCCCAATGGCACCGTCGCTGATCATATACACGGCCACCGTGCCAAACCGGGCGCACTCCCTTGGCCTACCAGACTAAAAATTGCCATAGAAACTGCAAGCGCATTGACTTATCTTCATGCTTCTGATATCATCCATCGCGATGTAAAAACCAACAACATTCTCCTGGACAACAATTTCTGTGTCAAGGTTGCAGATTTTGGCCTCTCACGTCTCTTCCCAAATAATGTCACCCATGTTTCGACTGCTCCACAAGGCACTCCCGGTTATGTTGACCCAGAATATCACCAATGCTACCAGCTCACTGACAAGAGTGATGTATTCAGCTTTGGGGTAGTCTTGATTGAGCTAATATCATCCAAGCCAGCCGTTGACATCACCAGACATCGACATGAGATTAACTTATCCAATATGGCAATTAACAAGATCCAAAACAAGGCCTTGCACGAGCTTGTCGACCCAACACTAGGGTTTGATTCAGACTACCAAGTGAGAATGATGATAAATGCAGTGGCAGAGTTAGCCTTTCGGTGCCTGCAAGCTGAGAAAGACATGAGGCCATGTATGGTCGAAGTCTTGGAGATTCTAGGGGTTATAGAGAGTGACGGATACGATAAAGAAAAAGCAGAGAAAATGGAAATTCCATCAGATGATGTAGGATTGTTACAGATAAACCCAGTATCAGCTTCCCCGGATTCTGTGACTTTCAAATGGACCAGCCAACAAACAACACCTAATTCTAGTAGTTAATAGTTGTTTCTTTGTCCTTCCCATTTTTACTATATTTTGGTTTGTTTCTCAATTGGGATTTGTGTAAATATATAGGATTAATTCATAAATTAAGGTAATTATTATTTGGGAAACAACTATTGATGACTTGAAAATTCCTTTATGAGATGTGCAAAGAATCAACATTCTGTTTACTGTTTAGAATTTTACACATTCCATCGTATTATTGATATTGTTTAGGAAAAATCCAACAGAATGACAATATAGTGTATATAATAATATATATGTTTTATGTTATTAGATATATTAAAATGCTAATACATTGCTTTTAAACACCTAAATATAAATTGTTAATCATATTGTTTCATTTAAATAAAAAATAATTGAATTATTTTTTAACAATAGGAGATGGAGATGGAATGTAATCTTATAATAATTATAAAATATAATAGTATATTGAAAAAATCATCAAAATGATTGAAATTATCAAGAGCCACTTATATCGATGATGATAGATAATAATGGTTTCTATTTATATTTTAAAGCATCCTATACATGTGACAAGTTTATACACTGTTTACATGACTAATCCCTCATTATGCGACGATTAGATGCAACTCTCGCACTCGAACATCTTTCTAAGGGAAGATTGATCGTACAACAACTATTTTTCATTTTTCCCTCAACCGATAGCTTGATTAACATATTTTTTTAGTTAATATTATTATATTATCAAAAATAAAACTAGTATCAAGCCATAAGTTTCTTGTTTCCACATCTGCTTCCTTTGCTGCAGTGTCGACAGAAAGCTGCGAAGTGTTCTTTGCTGATTTTACTTACTGGCAATGGTTACACAGTATGAGAAAACTATGATCAAGGAAAGAAATCTTGAATACTTCATTTTTATGGCCAAATTGACCTGACTTGATTTCTTGATAACTCCTTAAAATGTATGTAACTTTATATACATCATGATCTTTTTTAACATGGTAGGTTCCACTTTTTTAATCAGATGACACTACAGATATTAAACAAAACAAGTCCAAAAGCGACATGTGTATCATTGTGAAACTGTGGAAGGAGTTTTTCATATTGTTTGTGTTGATTGCCTCGCAACAAGTGGGTTCAGCCAAATTAATATAAAAAGAAAAAAAAAAAGTGTGTATTGCCTTGCAAGAGAAGAAAAAAAACATATGAAGCTTTATTCCGTTTTTTTGGGTGTGATTATGCAAGAAAATGAGTCTTTTAAGGTGTTGTGTTGTGTATCAATATGACAAAATAGTTGCGTGTTTCTTTTAGCCGTGTGTTGGTGCAAAGCAAAATCGACATATTTGTTTCCCATATGAGATGTGCACGAGGGCGTGCAAGATTTTGAATGAGGGAGATTATCATGACTCAAGGTTGGTGAGCATAATAGAGGCTTGGGTAACTACAGTGTATAGGGCAATGTTGGACGATAATGAGTGAATATACATGATAGCTGATTTCGTTGATTTATTGTTGAGAGATAAGGGTGGGCGTGCTTGATGAAACCGAGGTGGCCACATTGAAAAGGAAACTAGGTCAATCCTAAAGCAGGATGAAACAAGAGACTCTTAATTGATATTGTTGGTGCATACAAGATTGATCCTCGAGATGATGCAAATTGAGCACGTCACACGGAGTTTTTGTCAAGAGAATGACCACCATGTAAAGTTGGATTTAAATCGATCTAAATGTGAATATGCACATATTCGTGTTTAGGCTCGTTTTGTGCATTTTGGGTTCATGTTTACCAAATTTTTTTATATTTATATTTGAGTTCATGTTTATTTTTATTCATATTCATGTTCGGTTCATATTATTTGTATTTATATTTTATTAAAAATTATAATTAATACAACTAATTAATAAAATATAATTAAAAAATTTTTAATTTAAGTTTGGATTAGTGTTTGTATTCAATTCGTACAGTTTGTGTTTGAGCAGTATTCATTGATTTTTAAAATTATAGTTTGGGATCGTGTTCGTATTTGGATTCAAACAATTCATTTCAGATTTATTTGAACCGAATTTAAAAACGAATCTGAATATATTCGATTTGAATCTAATCTTACCACTATGACAAGTTGGTATCAAAGTAGTCTATGATAGTTTGGGAATTAAGTTGCATGCGAGTATATAAACATAATAAAAAACTCATCTCAACAACTTTTAAGACAGGAGAAACCTAATAGCATTTTGTGATAGCATTGACATTTAACAATATTAGCTCCAGCAAAGGAATAAATAATAGTTTAACTTTCTCTTTCAAATGAGCGCAGAATTGACTTAAATTGTTACTTTACAAAAGGAAAATAAACCTATGCATTATATTTTCCAAGGATTGTTTTACGACATAGATAGAGTTGAAGAATGTATTGGCAGCCTGGGAGGAGAGGACAAAAAAGGCTCAGGTGGAATTGGCAATGCTTCAGAATTTCCTTCTAACATGTCTAATACCTTATTAATGGATGGCCTATTCGATGGTCGTGTCTGTATGCACCATAAACCAATAACAATCATCTTCTTCGCAATTTCATTCTCCTCATTGCTATTAACACCATGCCATTTCAGTTCTTTGCCTGGCTCAATATGTTTGTAAAGCCAATGTGGAAAATATATTTCACTGGAATTAACACCTTCAGCATCTAGCTTGTTTCTTCCCCCAACCATCTCTAGGATCACCATTCCGTAGCTGTAAACATCAGACTTATGTGAAACTTCTCCAAAGTTTCTGCTAAATACTTCTGGAGCAATATACCCCAATGTCCCTCTAGCCTCCAACATTGATACAATACTCTCTTTGTTGAGGCATAATTTTGCAAGGCCAAAATCGGAGATCTTTGGACACAAATCTTTGTCAAGAAGAATGTTGTGAGGTTTTATATCAAAATGCAGAATTCTTGTATTGCAACCACAATACAAATACTCCAACCCTCGAGCTATTCCTATTGCAATTTCATACAATTTTTCCCATCCTAAAAATTGACCAGTCTTCAGATTGTTTTCATTATAGATGAACTTTTCTAGTGAGCCATTAACCATGAATTCATAGATAAGAGCTCTCTTGTTGCCCTCTAAACAAAAACCCAATAGTCTGACAACATTAACATGAGATGTTCTACTAATGCTTGCAACTTCATTAATGAATTCCTGGCCATTCCCTTTGGAGGGATTCAAAAGCTTCACTGCTACAAAATTGCCGTCCATCAACTTCCCTTTGTACACACCACCATAGCCTCCTTGGCCTAGTTTATCTTTGAATGAGTTGGTCATCCTCTTAACATCTGAAAAATTGTATCTTTTGGGAGCTAGGGATCCACAATCTCGAAAGAATGCCTCAAAATTTTTGTCATTCTTTGTCAGCTTCCGTGGAAGGACTTTCGATATAATTAGTGAGATTTTCTTCCTTCTGTATAAGCAGATAATTATACTAAATATGATTATTCCGGTTATTGTAGAACCAATGCCTATCACAAGAAATAAGTTATGAATTAGTCTCAGCTCATCTGCAAAAATTATTACTATTTTGAAAAGAAAAAAAAAAAGCACTGAAAAGCTAGAAACCTAACAGATAAAAACAAATCTTAAGGGTTAACCAAAGGGTTAGAGTCGCAAGTAGAAGATTAAATTTGAGTAATAGAAAAACCAAAATGCGAAAAAGGTGTGAAAGTCTGAATAACGAATTAAGAGATTGTCAGACGAAAGGCTGAAAACCCAAACAATAGAATGAGGATAGAAGCAAAGAGCCAAATCAAACCCAAAAAAAAAAAAAAAGGAAAAGGGGTAAAAACAGACTGAGAAGATATTAATACCTAAAGCCATCTTCAACTTGTATTTCATTCGAATGCCTGCAACATTCAAAGTAATGAAATTGTCAGAACTTAGCATATGAACATGGAATTGTTTGATGAACTAGTATTTTCACCCTTTAAATTTAAAAGACTTACTTTCTCACCGATTTATTAAATTTATTAATAAATTTGTTAATTTTTAAAATATAATTGATGAAAAGACAAAAAAAAAAAAAAAAAAAAAAAGGTCTTGCATCCTTATTGAAGCTAAATAATAGTTTTTTCTTAAATAATTCATAAAATTTTTATACATCTTGGTAAGTTATACTTGTCTTATCGTCACCACATTTGCCTCACTACTAATCAGCCTTTCGACTTTTTATGTCATTGTGATTAGACCCTTAAACCTCTACACCACAACTGATCATATGAGCCAGTGAAAAATTAGAGTACATATCTGAACGTAAAGAAAAATTAAGAAGGGAGAGCATGCACACCAGCAGCAGCAGCAGCAGGACCAGGACAGGCAACAAGGTAAGGTTTATCACGGCAAAGACACATGAATTCCCCTGGTTTTGACTCATTAGATCCGCATATCCCACTAGAATTTTGGCATGCAGAACAGAGTCCGTTCTCTGCCTCATACTTCACTTCTAAACCCTTATATATAATGGGTCCCAGCCATTCCAGGTTCTCATGAGGTTCATACACATCATCACCAATGAGCAGAATGGGGACTGTCGTAACGTTGCCGCATACGGTATGATTTAGAAAATACTCTGGCTCGTCATCAGTTGTGTAAAAGCCTTTCCTCTCTTCACTTCCTTGCTCATGGCAAGTATAGTTATTTGGACCCAGTTTGGTCTCATCAGTGCAATTATAGAATAAATTCAGGTTTCGAACGTTTGGGCTGTAATTGTAGAGAAATGAGTTGAATTGGACGCCAACGTTGGATCTGTCAGGACAAGAAATATCAAAGTCCCAAGGCATCTTGAGCTCTTTTCTTGAAATTGTCACTGTTTGCTCAGTTGTGTTGACACCTAAAACTCGAAACTTCTGGAGTGAAATGTCTAGTATAGGATGCCAAATGTCTTCACATGTGAGCTTGAATTCCTCTCGACCACACTCGCGAAGCCTATTGCCTCCCCAGAAAGGATACGATAAATTCAACTCAATCCCCGGCCCACATGAGAGAAGGGACGGGTGACTGCATGCCTCGTACAGCTCATCATCACAGTAAGATGAAGGGACGGCGATTAAGATGCAGAAGACTGTGAGACTCAGGCAGTGGAGAACAAGCGGTGGGAGGAGAATATTGTTCATTTTGGGGGAAGAGAGAGAGAGGAGAGGGAGAGATAAGAGAGACTTGGTAAGATATGGGGATGTGCATCATGTCAAATTCTTTATAAGATTATTCATAGTTAAGCAGAAACAGACACGAAAGAGACTGTGGAAATTTTATAATGTAAACGGAGAGACTTGGAACACAGGGCTGTTGACTGACACCAGATAAAATGTGAAGGCGGACGTATCAGACCCGGGAAGAGGGCCAGACTTGCATTCATTTGCTGAATTGACTAACTGACTCTTCCTATTTAAATGTTTAAGTAAACACCAAACTTTATATTTGTTACCAAACAGTCCTTCACTAAATTATATTTTAACAAACCCCCTCAGTAGATGGCCGGTGTGCGAGATGATCTCTATGCTTAAGAAATGTAGGATTGAACCATTGTAACGTCAGATCAAGATCAGACTCTTGAATTTATTCGATAAAACTTGATTAAAACGTTGAATTTACTCAAAGTTTTTATGTACTTATTGTGATTGGTGACCTAAAAATTGATTAGTTGTTTTTAAATTAAATCAAAAAATAAAGTTAATAATCAATTAAACTAAAAAATTGTAAGAAAAAGTTATAAAGATGTCAACTTGAACTGAATTTCCAATTACAAAAAAATATCTACATTAAAAATTGATTGGATAGGATAACTAGAAAAGAGTTGAAATGAATTTGATTTAAATTAAAAATTAAATTTATTTTAATAAATAAACTAAGTTCAAATTGATTCAATTATTAGAGTTTAAATTCTAATTCATCGATCTCAAATTAATCGTAAATTAATTTTTTAGATTTAAATCGATCTTAAATTGGATATTATCTTTTTTATTTAATTGAGTAATGATTTTACAAATTCTTGTCTTTTTAGTTAAAAAAAAAAAAAAAAACCAAATTCTTATTTATTATTTACTTTTGATAATGAACTTTGTTAGATTTCCAAAAAATTATTGTTTTGTACTTTTATTGAATTTATGAAATTATCATTAACACCTGTATAAATGTTAAATCAAATGTCCTTACTAGATTAAAATTTTATCATTTAGACCTTTAAAAAATAACAAAACTTTAACTAAGGCCAAAAGATTGATTCCCACCCATAGTTTGAGGCAAGAACAAATTCCCCTCCTCCAAGTTTCAAAATCTCAAACTCTCACTCTCTAACCAAATTTAATATTAAAAATAATAGTATACAGTAGTAATTCAGGAGCATTTTTATCTTTTTAAGATTAAAATTTTATAAATTAATAAAATAAATTTTATATAAATATAAAATACTTAAAATTTTAAAAAAATTTTAAAATATATTAGAAAAATTTTAAATT
>JAJEJH010001782.1:17646-31521 GCA_026122585.1 Anacardium occidentale
CTAAAAATTTAAAAAATATATTTAAAATTTTTTTAAATTTAAAAAATTAAAGCAGCCACCGTCATCGATGCCGATGGTAGTAGTCGCCTATAATAGAACTAGGTATTCATTTTTTATTATCTGGTTTCAGGAGAGGCCAGATCTGGCCTCTCTGTTCGATAGAGACGACTAGATCTGGTCGCCTCCGACAGAATTAGGAGTCGAAAATAATTGGAAAGGGTTAGCTTTGATCCCACTGACAGTTTTCAGTCATTTTTCTTAGCGGCCGCCTCCGCCAAAACTCCAATGGATAGAGAAACTCCAAAATACAAACAACCCAAAGACCAAAACCTCCAAAACAATCCATCAATTTTCAATCTTTGGGAAACAAAATTTTAATTGCTTTTCTTCCTTTTGTGTCCAAAATCGGCCTAAATTAATTGGGCTGCTAGGCCCACTTATTTTCTTCCACTAAATAGCCTGGTGGGTTCCATCTTTATTTGGACTTTGCACATGCCTTCATTTTTCTTCCTAGTATCAAATTCAATTGAAGTTTTAATGGGATTTTTTTCTGTTATGTGTCACATTAGATAAAGACTTTACCCTTAATCAGGTTTATTAATGAATAATTATTGATTAAATTATATGCAATTACATCATTAAGCAAAAAAAATTGGTTGACATTTTCTTGTCACATGGCCATAATGTCTCCTTATAAATTAATTTGAAAATTAAGTATAAAATATAAAATTAAATCTCATTACACATGCTTAACTTTATTCTTTTTCCATACCTTGTTAAACAAGTTAGGTGATGATTGTCAATTCTCGATTGTCAAATCATATTAAGTGATTATTGATTATACTAAAAGACATGTGATCTGACTGAATCGATAATATTATAATTCAGTTAATGTGATTCAACAAAATTATATTTATCGACCATAAGCTCAATTAGAGCAAGCACGAGCTTGAATTTTACAAGTTTTGCTTAGCAAAATTTAGCTTAAGCTTGTACCGAGCTTAACTTGCAAAGCTTACAAACTAATTTTTTTTTTTTTATTTATATTGATAAAAAAATGTCTTTTTGATAAATATATATTAAAATGATATCGTTTTGAATATTTAATGTGTTTGACAAGTTTGAGTTTAAGGTAAAACTTGATTTGAATTCACTCCTACCTTTAATATAATACGATAATTTTGAGTAATATACTCATTTATTTGGGAGATATTATGGTGGATTTTTTTGTAAAGAAATTGAGTTTTTGATGCCAAACATCATTTTTAAAATCATTGGGTGGGAAATAGTAATTTTGAAGTTCAACGGTTGGAAATGATTCGTGTTACTCCATTTTCTACCTGTATAATTGATGGTTCAAAATGTATATACTGATGAGTAGAATAAAAACATAGAGACTTGTTACACAACAAAATCATAACGGTCAAATTTTGGATGTATTTGGTATTTGTTTTAATATAATAATTTCATGACCAATCCAAAAACCATCGCACGTGTATCACCTACTGCTTCCCCGCGCGTGTGATTTCCTCCTCGTACATTTTCCTTCGTCATTACATCCACCAATCACATTCAACCTTCCAAAACTTTCCTTCTTCGTCTCACTTTCCCCAAAATCTGATTGGCCTGCTTCAGTTTCGGATAAATCGGAAAATAAAAACCTTATCAAGTTTAAAACCGAGTTTTAAAAATAGAAATAAAATGAATAAATGACAGTAATTAGCTATAATTAAATGAATAATTATTTGTTTTATAATAAATTTGCTTTAAAAGCACAGTCTGGTTCACCCTGTGTTCCCTTCCACATTTCTTTCTTCACACAATTCTCATTCTCCCTTCATTCATCCAATTCAAATCCTCTCTTTCTTCTTCTTCATCTGATCTCGAAATTTCAATCTTAATCATCGTTGCTGATTGCGTTGTTTCTAGATTGAGATTGAAATTAGAGGAACAGTTCCGTAGATTAAAATAGAATTTAAGATTTCTCTTTCCGTTTGCTGCCTGAGAAAGTGCGAGAAAATTGCTGCAAGATAAGATAAGATTTGGCGTTTTTTTCGAGAATTTTTTTGTGTAGTTTTGAATCTCATTGATGTGGTAGAGTTTATATATTCTCACCGTTTATAAGACAAAAGATTTGTTGAAGATTTTGGTTAATAATATGGAGAAAGGCGTAACATATTGTGATGCCGAACAAGGTCCGAGAGGAAGTTTGTTGGGGACTAATTTGCTGTTCGGCCGTGGAGGTGGCGATGATCGATTTTACATACCTGTGAAGGCAAGAAAGAATAAGAAACGAAAGCAGAAACAACAAACTGTAGCAAAAAGGGATGAAAAAGAAAGAATCAGAACCGATAGCGATGACCTTCTACTCTTGCCATTCACAGTCCGCTAATCATAGACGGCTAAAACGTAGCAACCAAGCCTCGATATGGATGCACAACCGAAATGAGTCAAGGGCTTTTAGGGGTACAGCATATTATAGTTGACAATTTCCACTATTATCAGGTAATCAAATACGATACAGCATAAAAAATTAGGTTAGAGATATGTTTTTCTATATAAAATTTAGTTTTGATAAATTGGACACAACTTTAAACTTAATTAGGTTGTATTCAAATTAATACAAAACTAATTCAAATTAACAATGCTTAGATTGTTGGAAATAGTTAAAAAATGTTAAAAAAAATGTATTAACAACAATTGAAATTCTTACTTATTGCTTATGCATGTACTTAAATGATTCTTGTTTTTTATTTAAATTTTATTTTTTAGTGAGAATGTTGTCTTGATTTTTTAGATCATACAAAAACAAAACAAAAATGTTATATTGTATGTTATAAGATATTAAGGTATTTTGAAAAGATATTAAAATGTTAAAAATACTCAAGAAAATTAAAACAATAAATGATTTTGGATTAATTTGAATTGTGTTAGTTAAACTCAAACATAACTTAATCAAATTAGGGTTAAAAGATCTTGATAGACTTTTAATTTGAATCAGATTAAAATTAAGGATTTCTAATTCAAAAATCTAAATTAATACAACATAAACACGATCTAACAATACAAACTATCAATTCTAAGCTTGATTGTAAAGTTGATTAACTAACTCAACAAACTACTCTCAAAATCTTCCATTTTAATGGATATATATTCGAAAACATTGATTTGTGCATTCTGACTTAGGATTGTGAGTGAACATAAGTCCTTTAATAGTTTGGAATCCAAAGTGGGAGTTGGTTGGTTAGGTGCAGTGAAAGGGCCCGACCGAATGAGTAGATACCTTTAAACTATGATTGAAAGGACACAAATGAGACCAGCAGATCTCACCAACGACTTCATTGAAAGCTGAATGACTAGGAACCTTTAAACAATTATTGTTTACTTTTCTTTCGACCAATAGCTTGATTAACAGATTTTTTTTAACTTAATATATTCTATTATCAGATATAAAACTAGTCTCATGCCATAAGTTTCTTGTTTTCACATCTGCTTCCTTTGCTATAGTGTTGACAGAAAGCTGCGACGTGTTCTTTACTATTTTTTTTACTGGCCACGCTTACACAGTATAAGAAAACTATGATCAAGGAAAGAAATCTTGAATTCTTTATTTTTATGTCCAAATTGACTGACTTGATTTCTTGATATCTCCTTAAAATGTGTATAACATTATATATATGATGATCTTTTTTAACATGGTAGGTTCCACCCTTTTAATCAGACATCACTGCATATATTAAACAAAACAAGTCCAAAAGCAACATGTGTATCATTGTGAAACTGTGGAAGAAGTTTTCTATATTGTTTGTGTTGATTACGTCGCAACAAGTGGGTTCAACCAAAATAATAAAAAAAGAAATTAAAAAGTGTGTATCGCCTTGCTTGAGAAGAAAAAAAATAGGAAGATTTTTATTCTGTTATTTCCATGTAAATGTAAAAGAAGATGAGTCTTTCAAGGTGTTGTGTTGTGTATCAGTATGACAAAATAGTTGTGTTTATCGAGTCAAGTGTTTCTTTTAGCTGTGTGTTGGTGCAAAATAAGATCAACATATTTGTTTCTCGTATGAGATATGCATGAGGGCATGCATGATTTTGAGTAAGGGAGTTTATCACAGCTCAAGGTGATGACCGTAAGAGAGGCTTGGGCAATGTTGGACGCTAATAGGTAAGCGTGTGTGGTAGCTAGTTTCCTTAATTTGTTGTTGAGAATTGTGGGAAACGTGCTAGATGAAATCGAGGTGGCAACAATGAAAAAGAGACAAGGCCAATTTTATACAAATTGATTGAAGGTTGGAATCACTTCTCTAATAAGTTCAAAGCAAGATGAAACCAGAGACACTTAATCGATATGGGGCATGCAAGACTAATCTTTAAGAAGATGCTAATCGAGAATAATGCATGTAACTTTGGCTTAGAGAAAGATCCCCAGGACAAGTTGGTATCAGAGCAATTCGTGATATTTTGGGAATTAAGTTGCATATGGGAATATAAACATAATAAAAAACTCATCTCAACAACTTTTGGGGTGGGAGAGACCTAATAGCATTTTGTGATGGTCTTGACATTTAACAATATTAGCTCCAGTAGGGGAAGAAATAGTAGTTTAACTTTCTTTTTCAAATGAGTGTAGAATTAATTTAAATTGTCACTCTACAAAAGGAAAATAAACCTATGCATTATATTTTCCAAGGATTGTTTCATGACATAGATAGAGTTGAAGAATGTATTGACAGCCTGGGAGGAGAAGACAAAAAAGGCTCAGGTGGAATTGACAATGTTTCAGAATTTCCTTGTAACATGTCTAATACCTTATTCATGGATGGCCTATCCGATGGTCGTATTTGTATGCACCATAAACCAATGACAATCATCTTCTTCGCAATTTCATTCTCCTCACTGCTACTAACATCATGCCATTTCAATTCATTTTCTTGCTCAACATGTTTGTAAAGCCAACGTGGAAAATATATTTCACTGGAATTTGCACCTTCAACATTTGGCTTTTTTCTTCCCCCAACGATCTCCAATATCATCATTCCGTAGCTGTAAACATCAGACTTATGTGAAACTTCTCCGAAGCTTCTGTTAAATACTTCTGGAGCAATATACCCCAATGTCCCTCTAGCCTCCAACATTGATACAATACTCTGCTTATTACAACATAGTTTTGCCAGGCCAAAATCAGAGATCTTTGGACACAAATCTTCATCAAGAAGAATGTTGTGAGGTTTTATATCCAGATGCAAAATTCTTGTGTTACAACCACGGTGCAAATACTCTAACCCTCGAGCTATTCCTATTACGATTTCATACATTTTTTCCCATCCTAAAAATTGACAAGCCTTTAGATTGTTCTTGTCATATATGAACTTTTCTAGTGAGCCATTAGCCATGAATTCATAGATAAGAGCTCTCTTGTCGTCCTCTAAACAAAAACCCAGTAGTCTGACAACATTAACATGAGATGTTCTACTAATGCTTGCAACTTCATTAATGAATTCTTGGCCATTCCCTTTAGAGGGATTTAGGATCTTCACTGCTACAAAATTGCCGTCCATCAACTTCCCTTTGTACACGCCACCAAAGCCTCCTTGGCCTAGTTTATTATGGAATGAGTTGGTCATTCTCTTAACATCTGAAAAGTTATATCTTTTGGGAGTTAAAGATCCACAATCTCGAAAGAAGGCCTCAAAATCTTCATCGTTTTTTGTCAGCCTCCTTAGAAGGGTTTTTGACATAATAAATGAGATTTTCTTCTTTCTATATAAGCAGATAATTATACTAAAGATGATTATTCCAATTATTGCAGAACTAATGCCTGTCACAAAAAATAGATTATGAATTAGTCTTAGCTCATCTGTAGAAATTATTACTATTTCGGAAAAAAAAAAAAAAAGACTAAAAAGCTGGAAACCCAACAGATAAAAACAAATCTTAAGGGTTGACCCAAGAGTTAAATTCACAAATAGAAGAATGGAATTTGAGTAATAGAAACCCAAAATGCGAAAAAGGAGTGAAAATCTGAATAAGGAATTAAGAGATTGTCAGACGAAAGGCTGAAAACCCAACTAATAGAATGAAGACAGAAGCAAAGAGCCAAATCAACCCAATAAAAAAGGACAAAAACAGACTGAGAAGATATTAATACCTAAAGCCATCTTCAACTTATATTTCATTCCAATGCCTGCAACATTCAAGGTAATGAAATTGTTAGAACTTAGCATATGAACATGGAATTGTTTGATGAAATAGTATTTTCATCCTTTAAATTTAAAAGACTTGCTTTCTCACCGATTTATTAAATTTGTTAATAAAATTGTTAATTTTTAAAATATAATTGATGAAAAGACAAAAAAAAAAAAAAAGGTCTTGTATCCTTATTGAAGCTAAATAATAGTTTTTTCTTAAATAATTCATAAAATTTTTATACATCTTGGTAAGTTACACTTGTCTTATCGTCACCACATTTGCCTCACTACTAATCAGCCTTTCGACTTTTTATGTCATTTGATTAGACCCTTAACCCTCTACACCACTACTAATCATATAAGCCAGTGAAAAATTGGAGTATATATATGAACGTAAAGAAAAATTAAAAAGGAAGAGCATGCATACCACCAGCATTAGCAGGACCAGGACAGGCATCAGGGTAAGGTTTATCACGGCAAAGACACATGAATTCCCCTGGTTTTGACTCATTAGATCCGCATATCCCACTAGAATTTTGGCATGCAGCACAGAGTCCGTTGTCTGCCTCATACTTCACTTCTAACCCCTCATATATAATGGGTCCCAGCCATGCTAGGTTCTCACGAGGTTCATGCTTAACAAGATCATCAATGAGCTGAATGGGGACTTTCGTAACATTGCTACATCCGGTATGATTTGAAAAATACTCTGGCTCGTCATCAATTGTGTAAAAGCCTTTCCTCTCTTGATCACTTCCTCGCTCATAGCAAGTATAATTATTTGGACCCATTTGGGTTTCATCAGTGCAATTATAGAATAAACTTAGGTTTCGAACGTTTGAGCCGTAACTGTGGAGAAATTCGTTGAAATCGACGCCAACGTTGGCTGTGTCAGAGCAAGAAGAAAAGTTTCGAGGGAGTACTTTTTTTGAAATTGTCACCGTTTGATCATGTGTGTTGATGTCAAAAACTAGAAACCTTTGGTGCTGAAATTCTAGTATAGGATGATAAAAGTTGTCTTCACATGTGAGCTTGAATTCCTCTCGACCACACTGCCGAAGCCTTCCGCCTCCCCAGAAAGGATACGATAAATTCAACTCCTTCCCCGCCCCACATGAGAGAGGGGACGGGTGACTGCATGCCTCGTACTGCTCATCATCACAGCAAGATGAAGGGACGGCGATTAAGATGCAGAAGACTGTGAAACTCAGGCAGTGGAAAACCAGCGGTGGGAGGGCATTATTGTTCATTTTGAGGGAAGAGAGAGAGGAGAGGGAGAGACAAGAGAGACTTGGTAGGATATGGTGATGTGTATCATGTCAAATTCTTTATAAGATTATTCACAGTTAAGGAGAAACAGACACGACAGAGATTGTGGAAATTTTATAATGTAAACGGAGAGACTTGAAACACAGAGGGCTGTTGACTGACACCGGAGAAATGTAGGCGGCGTATCAGACCCGGGAAGAGGGCCAGACTTGCGCTCATTTACTGAATTGACTTACTGTCTCTTCTTATTTAAATGTTTAATTTCAAGAAACCCCAAACCTCGTATTCTTACCAAGCAGTCCTTTACTAAATTATACTTTAACAAACCCTGATCTCTATGCTTAAGAAATGTAGGTTTGAACCTTCATAACGTTAGACCAAGATCAGACTTTTGAATTTATTTGATGAAATTTGATTAAAACATTAAACTTACTCAAATTTTTACTTATTTATTATGATTTATAGCTTAAGAATCGGTTAGTTATCTCTAGATTAAATTAAAAAACTAAAATTAAGGATCGATCAAACTGAACAAATTGTACAAAGAAAATGTTATACAGATGTTAATTTAGATTGAATTCTCAATTACAACAAAAAAAATCTACGTTAAAAATTGATTTGATAGGACAAGTAAAGTAGAGTTGAAACCAATTTGATTTAATTTAAAGATTGAGTTTGTTTTAATAAATAAACTAAGTTTAAATTAATTCGATTATTAGAGTTTAAATTTCAACTCATCGATTTCAAATTGACTTTTTAGATTCAAATCTATCTTAGATTGAGTATTATTTTTTTTGTTTAATTGAGTAATGATTTTTTTTTTATTAAGTCGTTATTATTCATTTTATTAATATAATGATTATCTTTCATCCAAGGTTGGTGAAAGCACAAATTCTTACCCTTTTAGTTTAAAAAAAGACCAAATTTTTATTTATTATTTTCTTTCGTTAATGAATTTTGTTAGATTTCTAAAAAATTATCGTTTTGCACTTTTATTGAATTTATGAAATTATCATTAACACTTATGTAAATATGTTCTTACTAGATTAAAATTTTATCATTTAGAACTTAAAGAAATAGCAAAACTTTAACTAACTTTAAAATGTTATGATTTACCATGTTCCTTTAACCCTACAATGGATAGAGAAACTCCAAAATACAAACAAGCCAAAGACCAAAACCTCCAAAACCATCCATCAATTCTCAATCTTTGGGAAACAAAAGTTTAATTGATTATCTTCTTTTTCTACCACTAAATAGCCTGGTGGGTTCCATAATTTGAACTTTGCACATGCCTTCATTTTTCTTCCTAATATCAAATTCAATTGAGAAGTTTTGATGGGCATTTTTTTCTTATGTGTCACATTAGATAAAGACTTTGCCCTTAATCAGGTTTATTAATGAATAATTATTGATTAAATTATATGCAATTACATCATTAAGCAAAAAATTTTGGTTGACATTTTCTTGTCACATGGCCATAATATCTCCTTATAAATTAACTTGAAAATTAAGTATAAAATATAATATTAAATCTCATTACACATGCTTAACTTTATTCTCTTTTCATAGTCAATTCTCCATTGTAAAATTAGATTAGGTGATGATTGATCACACAAAAAAACGTGTAATCTGATTGAATCGATAATATTATAATTTAATTAATATGATTCAACAAAATTGTGCTTATTGATCATAAGTTCAATTAGAGCAAACTCGAGTCTGAATTTTATAAGTTCTGCTTAGCGAAATTTAGTTTGAGCTTGTACTAAAATCTTGAGTTTGTGAGTTTTGCAAGCAAAACTCACAAACTCAAATTTCTTTTATTTATATCGATAAAAACAATTGAAATTATAAGAACAGTTCCGTAGATTAAAATTGAATATAAGATTTCTCTTTCTGTTTGCTGCCTGAGAAAGTGCGAGAAGATTGCTGCAAGATAAGATAAGATTTGGCGTTTTTCTTTATGAGATTTTTTTGTGTAGTTTTGAATCTCATTGATGTGGTAGAGTTTATATATTCTCACTATTTATAAGACAAAAGATTTGTTGAAGATTTTGGCTAATAATATAGACGTATTGTGATATCGAACAAGGTCCGAGAGGAAGTATGTCGGGGACTAATTTGCAGTTCGGCCGTGGAGGTGGCGATGATAGGTTTTACATACCTGTGAAGGCAAGAAAGAATAAGAACCGAAAGCAGAAACAACAAACTGTAGCAAAAAGGGATGAAAAAGAAAGAATCAGAACCGATAGCGATGACCTTCTAGTCTTGCCATTCATAGTCCGCAAATCACAGACGGCTAAAACGTAGCAACCAAGCCTCGATATGGATCCACAACCAAAACCCCACCTAACAGACGTGCAGCACTGTCCCGATAGCACCTTCATCATTAAGGGGACTGAGCAACCGTGAAAACTTGTGCATCCTTTCCAACTACCACCCGCTCCAAAAGACGACAATAAAGCACCCTCGACCAAAGAATGGCCAAAAGATTTGTTCCCACCCATACGTTGATCCTGTCCCCCTTCCCACCTTATAAGTTTGTAAAACGTAAAGTTCCGCCCCTCGATTTGGTCAACAGTTAAATCTAATGAGTCAACAGTTAAATTTTTAATAGCCAAATGATGTTTTTATCATTTTAGAGTTAAAATTTTACAAAATAATAAAACAAAATTTAAATATATATAAAATAGTAGTTAAATATAAAATTGTAGAAGAGATTAAAAGTCATTAGATTTGACTATATTTACCCAAAAAAAAGTCAAAAATTGCCAACTTTAACCCTTTATTGGTAGTTTTGAGTAATAATTTCTGATCGAGATGATCAAATTTGATTGCTTCTATCAAACAGAGAGGCCTAATACTACCTGTCTTGGAACCCAATAATCATTTTCAGTCACCTAATTTTATTAGCAGCTATCATAATCACCGACATCGGTGGCGGTGACTAGTTTTAATTTTTTTAAATTTAAATATTTTTTGAAAATTTTTATAAGGTATTTTAGTTATTTCATTAGAAAGAGTAAGAAAGTTGGATGAAATTTAGACAAAGGGCGGGACTTTGGGTTTTACAAACTTGGGAGGTGGGAAGTGGTTTAGGATGAAACTATGGGTGGGACTAAGTTCTTTAGCCAGCAAAGAATTTTATGTGCTCTTCGGCACACGTGGCACTAGCCTGAAGCAATATTTTAAATTCTTATCTTTTATGAATTCATATGTGCTCATTCAACTATAATATTCTGCAAAAATATAGGTTAGAGATATGTTTTTTTTATATAAAATTTAGATCAGATCAACTTCACACAATTTGAAACTAAATTAGGTGATATTAAAATTAAGCCAAACAACATATTCCCACCTAAGGTTTTTTTAATGATCCCCCTCTCACCATGAAAGTTTGAAAAGCTAAGTATCTATTATTGGCCAAAGTTAAAGAAGTTTTTTTTTGTTTTTTTGAATAAAAATAAAAAAATAAATTTTATAAAAATGACTAAAATATAAATTAATAAAATAAAATAACTATTTAAAAAAGCAGTTACAGTCGCTGATAACATTATCGGTGATAGTGGCCAACATTAACCTCACTAGGCAACCCAGATCTGACTACTTGATGGCCCAAAAATCTGATGGAAGCGGCCAAATTTGGTCATCTCTACTATCTAAAATAGCTGAAAACAGTTAGTGTCAAGTATTTTGGCATTTTCGATCTTCTCCGATGGCAAAGGTGGCCAAATCTAACTACCTCCACAGGATTTTTGGCGCCTAGATCTGGCTATCGCTATAATCGAGATGACCAGATCCGACTGCTAATGAAACCAAGTGGCTATTTTCGGTCATCTAGTAAAGTTAACATTGGCTACCGCCTCCAAAGACACTATTAGCAGTGGTGACACTTTTTTAAATATTTATTTTTAAAAATTTTTTTTATTAATTTATTTTAAATTTATTTTTAATATTATTTACATTAAATTTTATTTTAATATTAATATTATTGATTTTTATGAAGGGTATTTTGGTAATTTCAAAGAACAAGGGTGGATACTTGGCTTTTTAAACTTTCATGGGTGGACATTGTCATCTAAGGAAACCTTGAGTGGGAATTAGGTATTTGGCCATTAAAATTAATACAAATCCAATTCAAACTAACTTAACATGAATGCTTAGATTATTGGAAATAGTTAAAAAATATATTAAAAATGAAAGTATCAACAACCATTGAAATTTGTACATATTACTTATACATGTACTTACTCCAATGATTCTCCATTTTTATTTAAATTTTATTTTTTTTAATGAGAATGTTGTCTTGACTTTTTAGATCATACGAGAATAAGACAAAAATATTATATTATATGTTTTGTTAATAAGATATTAAAGTACTTTAAAAAATATATTAAAACGTTAAAAACATTTAAAAAAATTAAAATAATGAATGATTTTGTATTAATTTGAGTTATGTTAGCTAAATCCAAACATAATTCAATCATATTACGGTTAAAAGATTTTAATAAACTTTTAATTTGAATCAGGTTAAAATTAAGGAGTTTTAACCCAAAAATCAAAATTAATACCTCGAAAAATTTTTATTCAATCAAAGAAAAAAAAGTTTCGAGACTTAGTTTCAGTTTTTCGATTTTTACAACTACTCAATCAACAACAAAAAAAACAGATTTCAAGCTATTTATACTAAAAAAAAAAAAAAAAAAAACACCACCAGTCACTTACCTTCTAATCCAGCTGTGAAATTAGTCACCACCATTCCTTTGTAAATGCTTTGCTGATCAACGGCCACCAATGAAACAATCTAGCCAACTTGATCAACTCTCTTCTCTACTGACATGTCTGTTAAGAAGAAAAAAATATGAAAGCCCTAAGCACTGAGGAAAAGCTTTCGAGAACCTCAAGCCTTTGCATTACATTTTTGGGCTGCAGCATTAAACTTTAGAAAACTACGTCGTCCCCTTAACACCGTTAGTCATCTGTTATAACAGAAAAGAAAAAATAAAGTCATTCTTCACAAAGCTGAATGAGTAGGTACCTTTAAACAGCTATTTTCTACTTTTCCATCAACCAATAGCTTGATTAATAGATTTTTTTTTTATTTAATATTATGATACTATCCGAAATAAAACTAGTCTCACGCCATAAGTTTCTTGTTTCCACATCTGCTTCCTTTGCTGTACTGTTGACAGAAAGCTGTCTGTAAAGTGTTCTTTACTGTTTTAATTTACTGGCAATGCTTACACATTATGAGAAAACTATGATCATGGAAAGAAATCTTGAACACTTCATTTTTATAGCCAAATTGACATGGCTTGATTTCTTGATAACTCCTTAAAATGTATATAACTTTATATACATGACCTTTTTTAACATGGTACGTAGGTTCCACTCTTTTAATCAGATATCACTACAGATATTAAACAAAACAAGTCAAAAAGAAACATGGGTATCATTGCGAAACTGCGGAAGGAGTTTTCCATATTGTTTGTGTTGATTGCCTAGCAACAATTGGGTTCAGCCAAATTAATATAAAAATAAAAAAAATAATAAAAAATTGCCTTGCGTTAGAAGAAAAAATAAAAAAAGAAGCTTTATGTTCCATTTTTTCCCGTGTGATGGTGGAAGAAAATGAGTCTTTTAAGATGTTGTGTTGCGTATCAATATGACAAATAGTTGCGTATTTCTTTTAGCCGTGTGTTGGTGCAAAGCAAGATCAACATATTTGTTTCTCGTATGAGATGTGCACGAGGGCATACATGATTTTGAGTGAGAGAGGTTATCATGGCTCAAGATTGGTGAGCATAATAAAGGCTTGGTTAGCTTTAGTGCATGGGGCAATGTTGAATGCTAATGAGTGAGTATGCATGGTAGCTGATTTCATTGATTTATTGTTGAGAGTTGGGGGTAGATGTGCTAGATGAAATTGAGGTGGCAACATTGAAGAAGGGACAAGGCCAATCCTACACAAACTGATCGCGAGTTGGAGTTATTTCTTTAATAAGTCCAAAGTAATGAAACCAAAGACCTTAAAACAATATTGCTAGCACATGCAAGACTAATTCTCAAGATGATGCTAATTGAGAAAACCACATGAAACTTTGGTCGAGAGAAAGATCCCTATGACAAGTTGGAATCAGAGCAGTTCGTGATAGTTTGGGAATTAAGTTGCATATGGGTACATAAACATAATCAAAAACTCATCTCAGCAACTTTTGGAGTGGGAGAGACCTAATAGCATTTTTTTATGGCCTTGACATGTAACAATATTAGCTCCAGTAGGGGAAAAAATAGTAGTTTAACTTTCTCTTTCGAATAAGTGCAAAATTGATTTAAATTGTCACTCTATAAAAGGAAAATAAATCTATGCATTATATTTTCCAAAGATTGTTTCACACAATAGATACAGTTGAAG
>JAJEJH010001783.1:0-17551 GCA_026122585.1 Anacardium occidentale
TTTTTGTAGAGGTGCTTTTACTTTTTTCTTCTTCAAATTGTTGAATAAATTTTTATATAACAAATTATGTAATAAAAAAATTTGAGTTTTAAGATACTTTCTTCTAAACCCTTCAATTTCAAAGAGGGATGCACTAAGAGATGGATTAGAAGACCAAAATATTAACAAAATCAGATGGAAACCAATTTCAAATGAGGATATTGAAGCAGGAAGCCGAAAAAAAAAAGCAATAAACCTATGGAAGGACATGATTAAACAAAGGGAATTTACCTGGAAGCCTTGGAAGCATGTTGGCTGAGCAATGGCAAGCTTAGAAGCAAGTTGGGGGAGTAATGGAAGCTGAATGGAGTAGTAGCTAACCACATTAGGCAAGAAGAGCACAAAATTACAGTGCAGCCAGGTTTTCTATGCATAGAGAAATGGAGAAGAAGAAGCTGTGTTTTTTTATATATAAAAAATTAGCATCATATTTTAAAATCCAATGCTAATTTTTTTTATTAGCATGCTAATTTGTAAATAGTGGCATTGGAATGTAAATTTCGATGCCAGAGTTTTTAGATTAGCATCAGACTTTAAAACTTAGCATTGGACAATGTCCAATGCTAATTATGCTAATTCCATATAATTAGCATCAAACTGTAATGCTTGATGCAAAATATATAGTTAGCATCAGACTCCTTGGTCTGATGCTAATCTCGATCAAAATATAAGGATTCGAAATTTAGAATCGAATTCTCCATCTGATACTAAATTTTTAATTTTGTAGCATCAGATAGGGAAATCCAATGCTCAGCATGATAAATAGCATAGGATTAGCATCAGATTTAGTTTTCCATTTAGATTAGCATTAGATTGTGTCCGATGCTATTTTAAGAATTCAGTTCCGATGCAAATCCAATGCTAACAAAATTTTTGATGTTGCTCTTAAGCTAATTTGATATAGATTAGTATCAAATTTATTCTGATACTAATTTTTCGATGCTATTAACAGTTTTTTTTTTTTTTTACGAGAATAGAACAAATGTATAAAGGTGAATGCTTATAGGATGTAAGCTTTAATTTCTTTTTCCTATTTTTATTTCCCATGGATGACTGTAATTTACACTTTAAAAGTGTATTAGTATTATTGCATTGCATGAATAAAATGGAAGTCATCAAAATTTGAGAGAGGTTGTAAGGCTCCTAAAATAGATGTTCAACTCTTACTAATCCAACCAAAAAATCCAGCCAAGTTCAATCACCAAAACCTTTCAATTTCATACAATTTTCCCACCCATATCTAACAGTAATTCAACTGCAAAAAATTACCACTTCAAGCAAGCTTCAAAACTTCAACTGCCACCATGGAAACATCATACATTCATGACCAAAAAATGTAGGGAAATGATGATCAACTCAACACCAATAAACATAAACTAAAAAACTTGCAAGAAAACAAACCTCAAGCATAAAGGAAATGTTCCACCAACTTGAGAGTGATCCAAACCTAATGATATCTTGATTCAAGCTTAAAGGAAATATCTACCAACTTGTTTCAAGACTCACCAACTTGAATCTCCACCACCAGCTTCCTTCTTACAATGAAAATTGGATAAAGGATTAACTCTTGGTTCACAAAAACAAACAATTAATTACCAAAAAAAAAAAAAAAGAACACAAAGTTCTATGAACACAAAGGAGAAGCACAAAGCTTTCAAATTTTATAAATTTATCAAAAGTCCCTT
Source organism: Anacardium occidentale (assembly GCA_026122585.1). Taxonomy (NCBI): domain Eukaryota; kingdom Viridiplantae; phylum Streptophyta; class Magnoliopsida; order Sapindales; family Anacardiaceae; genus Anacardium; species Anacardium occidentale. The sequence goes on from JAJEJH010001783.1 coordinate 1,725, forward strand.
TACAAATGTTTAAGTTACCTTTGTATAGGTAAGTTATAAACCATAGTTAAAATCTAGCTAACACTAGCTACTTAAAATACATTACAAGTTAAATAAAAGAAAATGTTAAAGGACAAATTACAAAGGTATTTAAAGTTGCCTAAGTACTAATATATCTTACATGCTTGCATTTTTCCGTTAATTGAGTTGTCTTGGATTCAAATCTTGAACTTGAGTGTTTGATCTTGATTTTGATGGTCGTTGGCATTTGAATCCTTGTTGAAATTCTTTAGAAACCCAAAAACATCAAGGATGGTGCATTGGAGAAATTTTGGAAGCTAAAGCATGCAAAAATAGCTTGAAAAGGAAAAAAATCCGCACACATGGCAGAAACTGCATGCAAGTGTGCGTAAAGTGCAAGAGTTAGAGGCACGCAAGCATTAAGTGAGTGATACACAACGTGCATCCATGCATGGCAAGGTAACATGGGGCAAGCACATACAGGTGTGTGCAAGCAAGCCTTGCGTACACATAAGCATGCATGTAAAGTAGAGACTAGGCACTGTAGTGTCATGCTACAACATGCAAGAACATACACGCATAGGCATGCTCACGACCATGCATGCAAGCAAGACACTTGTTTGCCTGCTCATTTTTAGCACGATTCCCATCTGATTTGACTTTCATTTTTTTCTTGGCTTCGTATAAGCCATTTGATGAAACTAGACTCTTTGATATGATATTTTTTATTGTGTCTAAGCTTAAGCATGATCTAAAGGCTTTATGGAAAGTTATGCAAGCTAGTCTAAAATTTTTTTCAAACACTCTAATTGAAGTTAAGCTTGTTTTTCTTGTTTAATGGCTTAAAAAAGTTATGATTGGCTTGATAGGCAATTTGGAGGCACAATGCATGGTTTGGTGATGATGTTTCCGAAATCACACTTAGATTCAAATTTGAATCTATGTCATACTCCTCTTATTGAGAGGATTTAACCTCAAATCTGAAACTTCCAATTTAATCATCAAATTATCCTTACGTTCTTTCTTAAATTCATCATCAAGCTTTGTTGCATTTTCCATCTTGGAATCATTCTTCTCCTCAATCTTATTTTTATTTTCACTCAAGACAATCTCCTTAGTGACAATTTTCTTATTGGCTACCATCAAAGTATGCTTACATAGAAATTGCCCTTTTATCAACCTCTTTAATTTTTTTCCAAGATTTGATCCTTTCCCTTCCTTCTCAATCTCTTTGCTTTTTCAAGTTTTCCCACCGTAAAGATAAGGAAGGATGATCCTCAATCTTTAAAATGACGACTTAGAACTTCTTTTCATTCGACTACCCTATGAGCTCACATATCATCTTGAAATCATTCAACCAATACAAGAACTCCTTAAACTCTAACTTTTCAACTTTAGGCTCATCAATTTTTATACCTTTTTTCTTACTCTCAATTTGACTTGCACTTAAAAGATGGGTCCTTAGGTGGGGGTAGTGTCTATGGCAATAGATCAATTCATAAATGCACAAAGGCGATATCTTTTTTGTGAATTTGGAAGGAATAGGTATTCGACATCTCATTGTGCAGTTCCGTTTGAGATTGCCATGTAGCCCCATGTAACAAATGAATTCTATCCATTAGAATTACTTCACAAATGAATGCATCAACATACCCTCCTATAGAAAAGAATATGGTTATTTGTTTACGTGCTAGCTTTGTCATCCTATGTACTCCCTAAATTGATCAATTGTTTGAAGTCCCAAATTTTTCACAAGGGTTATGGAACTCTATTGGCACCAAATTTTCTATCAATAATAACCATAAAAACTTTTCCTTAGATTGTGCACCTTGTGTGGAATGGTTTTACACTTGCCATTAGTGAATTTGGCTTACAAGAAAGGAATTGAAAAAGGGTCTAAGTGTGGAAAATGGGTGTTTGAGGTTTCGTGAGTAGTAAATTCAAAGTCTTAGGGTTTGGGCTTCGGATAAGTGTTTGGGATAACGGATGAAGTTGGGCTAGGGTTTTGATAACTATTTGAGCTTGAATTTCGAGTTAGACTTTGGCCAACTTTAGTAAGGGTAATATTGGAATTTTGGGTAAGGGAAATTTCGGTACATAAGGAACGCAAGTAGGTGAAGATGTAACCTAAGGATTGGTTAACTAAGTTAAGCAATATGTTCAAGATAATTAATGGTATTTAAAAGATAATGGATAAGGTGGTTAGCCAACACAAATAGTAATAGTGCATCCAAGTGTAAAGATATGGTAGAAAATTTGGCATTAAATGTGACAAGGCAAAATCCAAAATTCAAGGGTATGGGTTAGGCAAATGTTGACTAATTTTCCTTGGAAATCTTTATTTGCAACCAAGTAATATGGCTTTGGTTTAATGAGTTGGTAAGGAATGATTTAGCAAATGGAGTATATTGGTGATAAAAGTATGGTTCAATCAAAAGTTATGGTATGACGAGGACTATGGACAATTAATGTGGTGTAAGATAAAGGTAAGGTTTTAAAGAAAAGTTATACAAAGTTGACCAATTCTTTATCACAATTTCTTCTAAGCTTGAAATCAAATTATTCTCCTCAAACTTTTCAAGCAAAATCTGTCTAAGTGCAAGTGTTTTAGACAAGTTATGCAAACTAAGGTTGGTTAACAAATTAGCATTACTAATAGGTAAGGCTAAGCTTTAGCTTCTAACACTAAAAAAATTTCCAGCACTCTTCTATCAAAGTTCCTTCAAACTTCAATATGCTAACACTCTGCCATACATTCTAACATAGGCTTTCATACTAATATAATTTGAATTTAAAAGAGATTGTAAGACTCCAAAAACATATGTTCAACTCTCACTAATCCAACTTGAAAATTCAACCTAGTTGAATCACCAAAACCATTCAATTTCATGCAATTTTCCCACTCAAATCTAATACTAATTCAATTCTAAGCAATCACCACTTCAAGCAAACTTCAAAACTTCAACTTTCACCATGGAGACATCACATATTCATGACCAAGAAATGTAAGAACATGATGATCAACTTAATATTAACAAACATAAACTAAAAAACTTGCAAGAAAACAAACCTCAAAAATAAATAAGATGTTCCACCAATTTAACAATGATCCAAGCCTAAAGATATCTTGATTCAAGCTTAAAGAAAATATCCACCACCTTGCTTTAAGACTCACCAACTATGGAAATTGGATAAAGGACTAAGGTTTGGTTCACAAAAATACAAAGTTCTAAGAACACAAGGAAGAAGCACAAAGCTTTAAAGTTTTATAAATTCATCAAAAGTCTCTATACCAATGTTTAAGTTGTCTTTTTATAAGCAAGTTACAAGTCATAGTTAAAATTTAGCTAACCCTACATTATAAGTTAAATAAAAGAAAACATTAAAAGACAAATTACAAAGGTATTTAAAGTTGCTTAAATACTAATTACAGTGCAAAATTGTAATATAAATAATTATAAAATATTATATCTTACATGCTTGTATTTTTCCTTTGATTGAGTTGCCTTGAATTCAAATCTTCAACTTGAGTATTCGATCTTGATCTTGAATGTTGTTGGCATTTGAATCCTTGTTGAAATTCATTAGGAACTCAAAAACATCAAGGATAGTGCATTGGAGAAGTTCTATAAGCTAAAGCATGCAAAAATAGCTTGAAAAGGCCAAAAATCCACACACGACATAACTTGGGTGTTGGAAAGCCATGCTGCAGTGTAGGTATGCATACGGTGTAGGGGAGTGCACATAGAGGCTAGGGTGTGTAAGCATTAAAGGCATACAGACACTAGGCACGTGGTGCACATGTATATGTGTGCACTTGCATACACGGAAAGGTTATACAAGGGCGAGCACGCACAAGCATGTACAAGTAAGCCCTGTTGTACACACAAATGTGCATACAAATTAGAGACTGGGCTCTACAACACCATGCCATAACGTATAGGTGTGCACGCATGCACAGGTGTGCATATGACCATGTGTGCAAGCAAAGCACCCATTTTCCTTACTCATTTTTAGCCTAATTCTTATTCGATTCAACTTTTAATTTTTTTACTTTAGCTTCATATAAAACCATTTGATGAAGTTAGACTTCTTATTGTGATGTTTTCAATTATTGCTAAACCTCAACGTGATCCAAAGGCATTGAGGAAAGTTGTGTGATCTAGTCTAGAATTTCTTTTAAATGCTCTAATCAAAGTCAAATAAACTTTTTTTTTTTTTTTTTGTCTTGATGTTTCAAAAAGGTTATGATTGGCTTGAAAGGCAATTTGAAAACATTAAGGCATGGATCGGTGATGATGTTTCTAAAATCAAACTTGGTTTCAGATTTGAATTTATATCAATAAGTAAATTAAAATCCAATAATGTATTTAACAAAATAAACTACAATAGTGGAAGCTAACCTTTGGGCGAGGTGACATGGGTATCTGTAAGACCTATTACTGTATATATTACTATTAAGTTTTAAACCCAGCACTATGTTGTTCATTATATTTAACTTTCGTCTGTATGCTTTTTAGTTAGTTTCTCGTAGGATTTCTATTGTGTATATTAATTTTGGTATGTCATTAATATAAATAAATAAATAGCCTATTTATTTACATAATCCAGTAAAGAGCCTGGTAATAATATTAATATATATATATATAGTTTAAAATACATGCAAGCATCTATACAAGCAAATCTAAAAATTGTATGCACATGGAAACCTAACATGCATTCTAAATCAACGCTGGAACCTTTTCCCTTTTTAGCCATAGCCAACCCAAACCTCAATAACTCTTATCTATCTAACCTGCAAGGAAGAAGGGAAAAGAATGGGTGAGTGATAACTCACTCAGTAAGCATTTCCTATCTTTTTCTAACCCAAGTAAGACTCTAATATGAACTCGCAATTGAGTTTAATTTAACTATCATTATTGGATAAGCATTCTTACTATATTTTACTCTTTCTTGCCTATTATTCTAAATCTAATTTGTTCTTATTCGTTTAATTGAAACTATATCCTATGCCATGAAATGAATTTCATAGTATGAAGTTATATTGAAATATGTTATTTGCCTAAAGACTTGATTTTTGAAAATATTATTTGCTTGTCTAAAAATATCTGTATGGATCCAAAGATCCTAAATTGAAAATATATTTAAAAATAATGCAACTAAAAATTTGTAGTGTTGATCAGACAAATGAATACAGGGATTTGACACCCTAGCCTTATGAGTTTTCAATCACCTGACCCTCGGTCAGTAAACTTAAATCTAAAAACTGAAAACTAAACTAACAATTGATAACTAATAATCAAATGCACACCAGCATATACTGATATTGGCTCTCTTTCTAGTGGGCGTATAATATCTCGAGGTCAGAATAGTATTTCTAAGCCATAATCATGATCAAGAGAGAGATTTTATAGCCTAAGACTTGATTCAAGAGAGTTTTAGGGGTAGAATAGTCTTTTCGAAGCTTTATATATGGCTTATGAAAGAAGCACGATCATGTGCCTTTGGACATACACCCGTGCGTCTTTATTGCCATGCATTGTATGTATGTTGACATATAAAGTTGGGTTTCTCCTATAACAAACTTCCCTAATTCTTTCTCCTTTTCTCTCTAGCTAATCCTAACCAAATTATAAGAGAGAGAAGTAAATTTCTAATAGTCAATCTAACCAAGATTCAGCCAGAGTTAAAAAGATTAAAGCCATTAGTGACTATAGGTAAGTATTTCCTTACCTTTTTCCCTATTTCTATAGTTTATATTTCCTTAGATGAGTTGATTCTGCCATAGAAGAATGTTTTCAATTTAAATAGCATGATTATAAGATGACGATGATGAAATAGAAGAGAAATTTGAGGTAGAAGCATGCTTAGTTTCCCTTGATGCATATATGCGAGTTTAAGGGTTTAGAAGCATGTTAGGTTGTATATGACTATGATTGATAAGGAAAATATATTTATAGCAGTGTATTTTGCATGTGTATATGTTAGCATAAGTTTAATTAAAGACTGATAAATACTTGGGTGGAGATTGGATGTGATTTTGTGTATTTCAGCCATGGTTACCAAAATAAAACAGGACACACAACTGTGCACCTAATAGACGCACACCCGTGCAATCTTGTTTCAGTAAGGTTACGATCATGTACACAAGGTGTGCATAACTAGAGTTATGAAAGGTCACGACCATGCAGGTTAAAGTCATAATCGTGCATATATGGTGAAATAGATTTTAGCCAGAATTTCTAGAAGTTAGCACGATTAGGTTGCACAATTGACATACAGCTCGTGTACCTTCATGCATGCTCATGTGTCTAAACATTCACACCCATGCGTTTAGTGTAAATTAGAGATTTTCCTCCCAATTTAACAAAATATCAATGATAAGGAAGCATGTTAAGTATTCTAAGATGAATAAAAGAAGAAACACCAAATTAAGAATAAGAATAATCATAAGGAGAAAGAGAAATAGAAAATTATAATAAAAAAATCCTTCGAACAACGAACAAAAAGCAATAAGATAAAATATTTTTCTAGAATCACACCTACCTACTCATAAGAAAGAGAAACTCAGCAATAGCCTAAAATATGATCAGAGAATAAATGGAAATAGGAAAAGAATTGTAGAAATAATAGAGAAACATATAGAACAAAAAGCCATTAGATATATAACAGAACTCAAAGCAGTCTACATACAACTTATTAACAAGCTTAATAAGTTATTGAAACAAAAATTTCAATAAGATACATGTAAAATAGAATTATAACAACTATCTAGTTAAACAGAATGTAATCAGAAGGATAGAAATGATAAACTATCATACATGATGAGCATTACATGACATGGTAAGCCAACTAGGTATTTTAAAAAAGGGATTAAGTGATCCACATGCAAATATTTTTTAGGTAGAAAGAATCATTTTAAAGGTGAATACGAGAGAGCATCTGTGAGTTTCGCACACCTATCAATCATATGTTTCTAAAGTAGAAAGAATCATTTTAAGGGTGAATAGGAGAGACCACCTGTGAATTTCGCACACTTGTCAGTTAAAGGAAACCAGCATCAAGGTCTATTACCATACTATCCACTATATATAAGCATATGTTGGTATGCATTCAACTAACAGTTTAGGTTTCAGTAATCAGCACTCAATTTTAGATTCATATTCAATTGCTACACATGTACTAGTCAGTTATTATAACATGTCAGTATATGAAACTCATATGGCTAAAGTGTCAAAGCTTTGTATTCATCAGTCTAAGTAACATAATAGGTATCTTCAAATATATAGAGATTTCAGATATAGATTATACTCAGTTTTTCAATATTTTAGGATATTCATATCCCAACAATATATTCAGAAAAAAAAATTCAAAAAGATTTTTTTAGTAAATAGACCCAAAGGCCTAGATATGATTTTTCAGCATGACCAAACATAATTTTAGTATATCTCATATCATGTCATACTTAGCATGAAATTAACCAGAACAAATAATTAATTAAATTAGGATAATTTATTAATTTAAATAGAATATTTGGTTAATTAAGTTAGGATATTCAATTAATTAAATTAGATATTAGTAAATTCTTTTAGTCAATTGTAATTTAATTTTTATTAGAATAATTTTAATTTTAATTAAGACATTTCCTTTAGGGAATTTTAGTTTAATTAGGAAAATCCTATATTAGTAATTAAATTTTTACTAAAAAACTAGGAAATCGATATAAGGGAGGTAGGATTCTTAGTTCGAGGGACCCTTTTCAAAACAACTCTATTGAATTTTTTTAGAATTACTTTCAAGATTCTCACACTTTTATTTAGATTTTATTATTAGGATTTTAGAAAACTCATTGAGAAATTATGAGAATTAAATCTACGAAATCCATTTGAAGAACACAATCACAATGCATCGAAAAGGAATATCACATCAACCAAATATCTAGGTATAAATCCCGAGGATAATTATAAAGGTTCAATCAGTTTGTGCACATTGATTTTATATTCTTTACATAACTCCATATTTAATGGATGTTTATTGTTTTTCACATATTAATTCGTTTATTGCATTAGATTTGCATGTTATGATGATTATTGTATCATCTTTTAATCTATATTGTACATCAAATAAAGCTCACTTTGTGATAAATATGGAAATTTAAATATTGATTTATGACTCTTCATAGGATTTAATGTATTCACTATTAATATATATATAGAGAGAGAGAGAGAGAGAGAGAGAGTTAATCTGATTTAGTATAAACCTATGATTTAATTGAATTTCTTTATGAGTACATTTTTTGATTTATTTGATGAGAATATAATATATATTCACGTGCTATGCTGTAATTTGTTATGCTCCAATTTAATTTCCACCACCACAATTTAAGCTATATGTTAAATCTACACATGCGTATTTTTAATACTTTATGATATAATTTGTATTATGTTTGTGTAACATGGTCTAATTTCCACCACCACAATTCAAGCTATATTTTTTTATTAATTATTATTTCAATATTATTTTATATTAAATTTATTTTAATATTAATATTATTTTTTTAAGGAAGATATATTAGTTATTAACTATAAAATATTAAAAAAATTAAAAAGAGAATAAATATTTGATTTTTTAAAACTTTTTTACTAACACTTTATCAGTTAAAGAAATCTTGGGTAGGCATTAGTCGTTTGGCCATAATATTTTGTTCATTATATAAAATTTCCACATGGTATGGTTAAGTGAGTCAATTGGATTTGGTGAACTTAAAACTTGGGTCTTAAATATGTTAAATTTTTTTCTAAGTTCAATAAAGATTTCGGATTATAGAGGATATTCAAGCCTAAGACTTTGATTGGGTTTGAAATGTTTGTTTGTAAAACTAAACTAATGTCCATTAATTAAGATGCTTCTCTTTTTCTGTGCTAAGCTTCATCGATTTCGATGGTGGCTTTGTTTGTGCCAAGACTTCTAGTACTGGAATCAAAGGGTGGCACCACAGGTGATGGCCCGATTTATCGAGTGTGAACTGCCCTGACCTCTCGCCATAAGAACTCAGCTTATGACGGGAAAAAAAAAAATTCTATTGTGTTTAGTGGATAAAATTGTAATTTCATAAAAATTTTAGAGAAATTTCATAACTCTCTTCTTTCCCTCTCTTTTCTTTCCTCTGTCAAAATACAAGACGGTTCTTTTTTTCACTTCATAAATCTAAGAAATCTAAGAAATTTTTATGTTTCCATATGATTTAAATTAATTTTTTATAATTTTTGTATTACAAAATTCTACTGAAGAAAGGGTGTCAATTGCCAATATTTTTCAACCCAATTCATTTCGTCTGAACTTTATTTTAGACTTGTTCTCGTGGTATTTTTTTAACTACATCTATTTTCTACTAAATTTCCATCAAGTTTTATAAGGAATACCTTCAAGCTAATGATCATAGTATCATTAGCAATTAAGAAATAATACCCTTTTTTATCTAAAACAGACACAAATTAAATTTCTTAAAACATTTGGCACATAATAACAAATTTTCAATTTTAAACAAGGCTCAGTGGACAAATACAGATAATTAAACCTTACGACTAGAACTATAATCTTTGTTCCATTTCCAACATATAGGTCCACCTCTTCTTGGTTGAGAGATCTACTCTACCATAGTTTTTACATATTAAAAGTGATATGAGTACCACATTATGTGTTTATAATCTAAGATGAATTAAGAGTAAAGTTAATCTCAATTACAAAAGTACCAGAAATAGAAACAGCTTACCTCTTCTTCTTGTGTTCAAAGAAAGTTTTGTAATATTTCCTCCAATGGTCTAGTTTGCCACAAAAGAAGCAAACCACTTGTCTTTTTCCCACACCACTAGTAGACTGTAGAGTCTAACAAAAAAAAAAAGTCTTTAACGAGAGAAAAAGTAAAATTAGTTGATTCATTTTAATCGGGATTTTATTTAATTGTCCCATTATTTTTCTCAAGCTAACAACTCTCACTATTATACTGGGCACCATGCGTACATAACACCAATGATGTATACATCCAATTAATTTAGATTCATTGTAATTAATTAACCATGTGTTAAATCATATTTTAGCCCCATAATTATACAAACTTACAAATAGACCTTTAAGTGATGTAAATTTACATGTTAACCCTTTAATGATCATGTGTGTTTGACAAGCAGGATCATAGCATATTAGAGCTCATCATGTTAGGGTTGGTGCCCTATAGCCTTGTATCTGTTGTGTAATTTTGTATTTACTTAAACTTTAATTCAAATTGTAAATATATTATGATTATTAATACAAGGTATTTCAGTTATATTGACGTTGCTACAACTAAATAAATAAATATATGGCATGCTCTTTGTATGATAAAATCATGACGATAAAATTAGATGACTAATTGTGCTTTCCATATGTGTATACTAATGGCTATACTAAAATAGGTTTGTAATCTTGACATCACCATAAAACCTTTTAGGGCGTCGATGATGGTACAAGAATTATCATAGTGCATATAATATCATCAAAAGTTAGTGACAATTATTGAGATTTATTAAAGCAATTTGGTCCTATACATGGGTGCATGATTTGGTAATTATATTCACTAGATTGACCCAATGATAAAGATTTTATATAAAGTGTATTCAATTGTGTTTATAGATCAATCCTCATAGCTTGATAGGTATATATACTTTTTTGAATTGAGATATATTAGATCGTCTTGTACTAGAAGTGATGTCGTTTGATGTCATCAAATGCATCACTATAAATGGGTTGTTATAAAGGTGAGTGATTTTTTATATCATGATTAGCATGAAGGCTATTGTAGATTAATATAGGATTTATCATTTCTAGACATGAAAATTATGTCTCTATTGAGTATGTCTAGAATCATTAAGTTTATAACTATAGTTAGATTGATCAGTGTCATATCCATTATCTTTGGTTTGAACATGTACGCATGCAAGAGTCTTCTAAGATAGACATACATTTATATTTAAGTGATAACTCAAGAGATAGAGGATTGTTATCCCTTTATATTTAAGTGTTATCATATATGACTTACCGATTCAATTTTGAATCAGGTTGAGAAATCATGTTTCATATTTACCTTGAGACACGACTGTGCACGTTATACGAACACAATCATGCAATTGGATGATTAACAAATTTTGGTTTTTCCAATAGATTATTCATTTGACTTGGTCAAAGGTCGTACAACATTGTGCTCAATCATGCTTACAATAGTTAATGCATGGGTCGTAGGGCTTTGAACAATGTGCCTTATCACACAATTCGTTATGCAATGCAAAGGCAGTATGTGGAGTCCAAATACGACACATGACCACATAACTTGAACACATAGGCATGCAAGAAAGCAACATAATTATGTTTGTCATTGACATGACCATGTGTTTGTTTCTATAAATAAGAGTGTGATTCATGTATCAAAAGCAAAATTTTCTAAGATATATCATAGGTACACTTTCTAAAATACACCATATGTTTGTTTCAGTTTTGTTTTTCATATATTCTGATAAATGTGATCCTACTTTAAAATTTCTAAACTCTGTGATGAGTTTTGAATTCTGCTATGTGAGTGTCTTTCCAATGACCATGGAATCCCAACAATGGCATCAAAGTCACTGTCTTCAAATGTGTGAAAAATTGTACATGTGATGATATTGTTCATATGCATGTTATTGTATTATCAATGTTGATATAAGATGTTAAATATAGTTATTACGTAAACACGTTAAATTATTAAGTTTTAGTTTTCTATAATTATATTGACATATTACAAATACTTATTCGATTTATACAATTGTGCAAAATGAGTTGATAAAAAATTTCTTGAAATGATAATGGTGTTTCATGCCAATACTGTTCATCTTTTATAATGCCTTTGGCAAAATGGGTGATTTTTTTGACAATTTTTGTCACTAGAAAATAAAAATATGCTACATACGGTCATGCACATAGCAAATGCATGGTTATGTAAAGCACAATACAAAGGGTCATACCCATGTATTCATTTCATATGTCTTCACACAATCATGCTCAATAAAATGCATGATTATGGTAAGACCAAAAATCTGCTCATGTGTGAGTTGTATGCATGTTGTGTCATGTTCCTACCTTGATGACCAAAATGCAATCTTCACATCACTTACAGATCTTTTACTAGTTTGTATAATTATAGGGACTAAATTAATTAAAATTAATGTGATTTAATTTTAATTAGATGTGTATATGATTGTTGTTATGTATGCATGGTGCCTAGTGTACAAGTTTGACTGACTTGTGTATGTTTGAAAATTTTGGAGAATTTATGTTGTAAATTTAAAATGGGACCTGCGAGTCTTACCTTCTCTTATGACTTCTGATTGTAAATTCTCTTTTCACCTCTCTCCCCTCATATGTAATGCGAGGTCTTTGAATTTATTATGTAAAATTTAGAATATGAGTCACATGGATATATAAAACTAAAAAGGCATAGTTTTGTAAATTATTTGAAGACTTGAAGGAGAGGAAAAGCAAGATGTTTGGAGTCTTAGGCTTGAAAAAATTAAACTTAGGTTGTTGGTTCCCTTGGGTGAGGGCCAACATCAATTTGATACTCCTACACCAGCATATTCATTTTATGCCTTATAATAAGCATGTTTTAGGTTTTATTTTTGCAAAATATCATCTCACATGCAAACAAAAATTTGATGAGATCTAATAATAAAACTCTCAATAAACATTAAGTCATGTGAAATCTTCTAATATAACACTACCAAGAGACACTCCTGTTCATTGAAACCTTATTCATCATAGTGAAAAGTATACTTTTACTAAGTGAAAGACTAATTGGTGGTTATAATTAAGTTCAGCTTAACTAATACAATTCCACTTATTTGCCAAAGTGAAGGTAGGATATATTAAACTTAAATGGGGGTGTATTGGTCGATATATGATGATATGTGGTATCCAACTCATTAATATTGAGAATCATAATAAAAGTCATCATGGTTTGTTGGGATACCTCCTAATTAGAGATCATGAACTTTCGATGATTAATTTGATTAACCTACCTATTCGAATTGGTTTGACTTGTTCATTAAAACAAAAGTTAAGTCAATTTGATGGCATTTCGATGCAGTAAAAAGTTTATCAAGACTTTCAAGTATAACGATAAAAGTTGTTGAGTCAAGAATACTAGTGAGAACATTTAATGAGTAAACGAATTATAAAAATAATGGGAGTATCTAATAATAATATTAAAAATGATACCATTAACCTGCATTAGACAAGCTGAGATTGAGATGAAGAGATATCACTACTGTACTAATCTGCAGAGAGCTGGAAAATGGCACCAGTACTAACACTAGTGACAGATAGTTCAATTCTAATTTCGAAATACAGTAAATATGATGCTTCAAGCCACATGGGAATTGCCCAATCTGATAAGGCAACCCTGGAATTTGCCAGTGTTCAATATTATATTCCAATCCGTTTGATATATTTCAGCTTCAAATTCTACAGATTAACAGTAAAAGAAACCATTAAACATGATATGTTAATGACATAAGAATATGACAATGTTGGCAAGTCTTAAAAGAATATTATCATTTATTACAGTTTGTGCACAAAGCAGAAACTAATGAATTTCCTGTCATAGCACTTAAACATTGAGAGAAGAATATGAATGAAGTAATTGTAAATTTTCTATTGGGATTTTTTTCCTGGTGAACCTGTAAAAGTAAGTAGTATTTCCCTGTACAATGCTACCTGTATTCAATTGCCCTAAACCCAATTGTATTGTGTTTCCCTATAGTCATTTTAAAGTAAGTCATTTTTCCTGTGATTCCTGATGAGAAGTTTCAGACTTGTTATGTACAACCTCTGCAGAAAGGCTTTTAAGCAAGTTTATGACTTCTGAAGTATCATCAAGATAATATTTCGCCATGCTTGGTTTCTGACCAACTGTGCAGGCAAATACTTCCGCAATTGCTGGCAAAGATGGATTCGCAACAGCACGTCCAATGCTCTCAAACATATCCTCATCCGAACGATCATCACCGATGCACAGCACGAAATCTGGAGATTTACCCTTGCTTCGCATGGTTGAAATCAGATTTTCTACCACTATACCTTTGCTTACTCCCTGCAATTCACCATTTTCAGTCCTCAATTCAAATGCAAATTTAGTACTTCAAATATTTCAGTATTTGCATACCTGTGGCTTCACTTCAACAATGTGTTGGCCTCTTTTGACAACCACTGGCTCATTAGCTAGGACACTTTCCAGATGATCGAGAAGCTCCTTCGCCTGCCATGTGCCAAAATGAGGGTCAGCATCCTGGTGGTGCCACACCAGTGCAGTTTCTTTATGTTCAATGAAGGAGCCATCGGTTGTTTCGGTATAAAGCTTCATCACAGGCTCTGCAATCTTCTTCCAGTCAAAATCCATCGACAACGAGCAGGTCTCCCATGGAGCATCCCTAGTCCACCTACCGCAAATCGAAACAAAGTAAATCAAAACAAGAAATGACAACAATGATACACATATGTTACAACCAGTGAATCAACAAGTGAAAAAATTACCTAAGAAAGTAACCATGCTCAGCTGAAATCCCCAATTTCTCACAAGGCGAAAACCATTTGCTCAAGGAATCTTTTCCTCTGCCACTAACTATAAACACAATATTTCTGGGATCACTGCATAACTTATTCAAGATTGAGATCACCTCATCACTTGGTCTTTTGTCAACTGAAGCCTGTGGCATCACTGTCCCATCATAGTCCAAGAGGATCAACCGGCTATTCGTCCTCTTGTAAGCATCACCAATTCGATGTACTCCTAGCTTTCTGAACTCCGGACCCAAAGCAACAATCCTGAACCCCAATCCCAACCCAACTCCCCAACACCTCTTAAACGAATGATCTCTGCAAGCCCTTCCAAGGTCTTGATCAAAACTCCTTGCCCAGTAGCCGATATCATGAGAGCTAATGTACTTATAATGCTTCTCATGGCGCAAACTTTTCTCTGTCTCTGGCATTCTCAAAGCTGAATCCATGGCGTCAGCAACCGCATCAATATTCCATGGATTGACACGAATCGCGCCACTGAGAGATGGCGAACAGCCAATGAACTCAGACACAATTATCACACTCTTCTTTGGAGTTGGATTCTTCTCATCAAAACCTAAGGCCTTGTCCAAAATAGGGCTACCCTGCCTACTGACTGTGTACTTATAAGCCACCAAATTCATCCCATCTCTCACACAATTCACCACACAACACTCAGCAATTGCATAATACGTAACCTTTTCTAATGTACTGACAGGCCCTTTTATCCAAACAATTGGCTCATAACCTGGCTTCCCAAATTTCTTATTAATCTGATCTGCAATTGAATTGGTTTCATCAACAACGTCTTGCACATCTTTCCCACTGCTCCTTGCCGGGTTTGTAATCTGAATGAGAACAACTTTTCCTCTCAATTCCGGATGCAGTTCCAAAAGTTGCCCCATTGCAGCAAACTTCAAACTAATCCCTTTAAACAAATCCATATCATCCACACCTAACATCACAATCTTCCCATCATATTTTTCCCTCAATTCTTTCGCCTTTTCGGCTGTCTCCTCAAGAGCCAAAACAGATTCAAGCTGGCCCATATGAATCCCAGCAGGCAAAATCTTTATACTCACAGTTCTCCCATAATAATCCAAACCAATGTAACCCCTTTTGGACTCATAATTTAGCCCCAACATTCTGCTACAAGTTGTCAAAAAGTGTCTTGCATAATCAAACGTCTGAAACCCAATCAAGTC
>JAJEJH010001784.1:0-17536 GCA_026122585.1 Anacardium occidentale
GAAGTTGTTTTATAGGAAATGGAATGTTATAAGACTTATGTAGCCTTAAGCTTTAGGTATAAGGCATACAAAAAAAAAAAAAAATAGCCTTAATTTGTGTGAAATTAGGCTATAAATTTTGAAAGATAGCCTTAATCTATATGAAATAAGGAAAATAAATATCATAAATGACATGAATTGTGTAAACTAATACACATTCTGAGATTTGAACACTGTGTGTTGGTTTGATAATGATAAGATCATAAATTGTGTGGAAAATAACTAAGGAGATAAGTAATAGGTCATTAGTTGTGTAATCAATGATAAGAAATTAAATTTTTAGAGTCAATATTGTGTGATCTTTGATTCAAAGGGACTGAGTATATGTCAATGTTGTGTGGTCTTTGATATAAGAAGTGAGATAGAAATCATTGGTGTATGATCTGTGGTATAAGAATAAATAAAGATGTCAGGACTATGTGATCTTTGGCAAAAGATTGAGGAAACATTTACTATTGTGTGACATTTAACGTGATATGCCACTACTATGTGATTTGTGGCATAATTTTATCAATAAATGTTGTATGAATTTTGGTTGCAGAAGCTAATGTGAAAGCATATGTTCTGTCATATGATGATATCAATAAAATTCTTCATGCACATACTTATATATAGGCATTTATAGTATGGTGTCAACCTAGTGGTCATGTATATTATATACATAAAAAGGTGACTACGCTAGTTTATTCCTCATGTGATCAGTGAGATGCTTCATGTACAAACCTATAGTAAGGACCACTTGTGGGTGATTTTTAACAGTTTATGCATATTATATGCATATAAATGGGAATTACAAGAGTTTATTTCTTCATGTGGCCACAAAGTTTATGTATTTACAACCAATTATAAAGTGCTTACGATCAAAATGAATAGTCTTACTTTCCTATAGAGAAATGATGAGTTATGGTGTATGGTCATTATGAGAAGGGACAAGTGAAAAAAACCTTGATGACATTAGTAGTGTGTAATATATCATTAGCTAATATGAAAATGAATGATAAGATATTATAAATGAGATACGTGTAAGTTAAGGTCCCATATAGATTAGTTACTTATTTAGTGTTTAGCATTTATGTGTTCCTTTTATTTGTTTTATAGGTAGGAGATGATCACATGAGGTTGCGAGAAGAGCGAAGGTCAATTAGAGTGGATGTATGATGAGAAATTGTTTTTATTACATGTTATGACTTTATATTTGTTTATGTTATAATGTATAAGCACATTTAGTGTTTTCCTTACGGAGACTATTTGAAATTATATATGAGCACCTTTTACAGGCTGTTAATGAGAATTTTGTTCATATGCTTAATTAAGTATTATTTTTTAAAGTTATTTCCAATGTATTAAAATTTTAAATATGCTTGATTTTAAGTAAACTAAGCTAACACACCTCTTCATATGCATATTCTCTTCAGAAAGTATTCATTTGGAGAGGGGTGTTATAATAAATTTGAGGCTTAAAAAGGTTAACGAAACTCAAAAGGCTAATGAAACAAAGTTTAGAAGTCTAGTGGAAAGTTTGATGTACTTAACAATCATTAGGCCTTATTTGATATATTCCACTAATCTTTGTCTAGGTTTATAGAAGAACCTAGCGAAGAACATTTCTCACTAGGAAAAAGAGTTCTAAGATATTTGAAAGAACCAAAGATCAAGGAATTTGGTTTAAGAGAAATGAAAAGAAGAAGCCGAAAGGATACATAGAAAATGATTGGGTTGGAAGCATATATGATATGAAGAACACCACAAGGTATTGTTTTACTTTGTGCTTAAGAATTTTTGGTTGGAGTTGTAGAGAAGAATAGGTAATGACTCAAAGCATGACTAAAGTGTAACATGTTGTTCTTTCAACAATAGCAAATCAAGCAAAATGGATCATAAAATTAATGAAAAATTTGGGAGAAAAGCAAGTTAAAGAAACCATGGTCACATATGATAACAAATTTGCCATTCTTATTGTTGAAAATTCAAGCTATCATAAAAAAACTAAGCATGTAAACATAAAATATCATGTTATAAAAAAATCTAAAAATTTGAAGGAGATCAAGATGGTTTATTGTAATACTAAAACTCAAGCCACTAAAATCTTTACTAAAATAATGTCAAAGTTTAGATTTGAGATGTTGAAGAATCTCTTTGGAATGCCACCAAAGGGTTCAATGAGGAATATTGAAAATTGAATCTTTTGATGGAAAGTGTACAAGTTTCTAAGAAGGTTCTCGTCACAATATAAAAAATGTAATGTTGCAACATGATAAAAGAAATGTCGCACCACGATAAAAGCAATGTTGCAACACAACATAAAGACAACTGAAGTTAGAAAGTCAATATTGTGACATAAAAAAATAATATCATAACATACTTTCAAAAATATGAGTTTCATGAATTTTTCCCATCTAAAGTTAGTTATATAACTTTATATAAGTTGTTTTGATGGTTGAACTATCTTATCATTTGGTAGGAACATCTATGAAAGTTCTTGATGGCTTAAGTTAATCTCAAAAGGGGTGAATATGATTTATGAAGCTTAACAACAAATTATAATTTTCAATCAAGGAAAATTCAAAAATCAAATGCAAGCTAATATATGTAAATTTAACAAGAGAATTTGAAAGAACACTAAAAATTTATAGTGGTTCAAAGCTTTTCATTCCAAACCTCTTACATTCACTTCTTTAAACCAACCCACTTGAAGTTCCACTAGATATCAATAGATCCCTACAATAGCTATCTAAGATTATGCTTAATATAATAGTTATAAGAGATTTTAATCATAAAGAGATTGAATAAGAAAGTATGTATAATAATGTCTTTATAATGCTGATTACAAAATAATTTGCTTAAGAATTCTCTTAAGAATATTAGTTAGTACAAAGAGATTGCTTTTCAAAGGTTTCAATGAGAATAAAAGTATAATTACTTATCAATTAAATTTCTAACTTATTTCCATCTCAAGATGCCTGTTTATATTGGCTTCTCAAATTAGAATGTGCGAAATAGTTGTTAGACACAAGATTATAGTTGTTGACATGTGAAAAAGACTTTTTTGTTGTTGAAATGTACTATCAAATAGGTGTTCAATTTGAAAGAACAACTATTCCTAACCATAATACCTACTTTTTAAACGAGGTTAACCTTGGTTAACTCTCTAATAATTATGTTCATTTAGTGTTAAACAAGTATACAGGTGAGTAATTAACATGTAAAGGTATTCATTGCTTTATCAAGATTTCTTATGAAAAAGCTTAAGACATGAATGATAATGTGAATAACTAATAAATTTTCATGCAAAATTATTGAAAATAGCTTGTGAACAGACATGCATAAACTATGAGCATGTATTTGCACCTTATTGGCTTTCTTCCTACATTGACTTATTTTGAGAAGATTTGGACATACATGAATAATTCCCTTCCTTTGTTAACAACTTGATATAAAGGTATGAATAATTGTGCATGAAACATGAAATATGCATGATCGTGTATGAACAGATGTGCATTATTGTTGAATGGCAATTATTTGTTATTTTCTTGCAATTTTCAAGTTTTGGTCAATTTTGGTCATGATTTAGACAAATTAATATTTCTCTTGTTTTTGTTAACATCAAATACTTTGGAGCAACAATATATAAAAGTGTTACTGTATGTTACAATATGTGTACCGAATATAATTTCGTTAAAAAGTTTATTCTTTGAAGTCTTAAAATTTAAACTTGGTGTTTATCATCATCATCATTGCCTTTATGTTCTAAGTAACACCACCACATACCTACAAGTTATAATTTGGAAAAGTTTACTATAGGAAAATGAAAGTGATATTTATCATTATCATTATCATTATCATCATCTCTAATTTGGAAACTTGATTTATTACCCACACTCACTTTTAATTCACCACATTGCATTTATGTTCTAAGTGACACCACTACATACCTAAGTTTGTTATATAAGACAGATATCACTTTCATCACTTTCTCTAAATAGTTGGTTTGAATGCTACGAGAGGATTCAAATTTCCATCTAAAACCAATTGAGGTGATTGGCCCATGAACATGTTCATGTTGGTATCAAATTGAACAAGAACAAACAAGATAATAATAAGGCCAAATGACATTTCTCATCTTAACTTTAACGAAATAAAAGTTCCAATTCATTAACTTCGAAAGTCTATTTTTTTCTATCTGTCAAAATTATATGTTAGTTTTAATAGTTAAATAATGTTTTTATCACTTGGTATAATATAAAATAGAGTTAATATCACTTGTATCCCTAATTAGATAATGAATTACATTTTCATCCTAATTGCTTTATATTTTTTCCTATTCATCTTCATCTTCCTTTTGTCCCATTTCATCACTATTGTTGTAAGACTCGCTACTAAATATTACTATATACTATAAATATAGGGAATATATATATATATATATATATTTTAACTAAAATACATTTTTAATATATAGTAGGAGTCTTACTCTGACTGTTTGATTGAAAACATTATATGTGGAAGCTTAAATGAAATATGTGATAGTAAGTTGAAATATATTGTATATTATCCTAAATAAAATTCATGCTTCACTATATATAATAATAAGATCATAAAACATACTCGATATTGTACATCCTATATGCATGAACTATACAAAGTATGCAAGCTAATATGTTATCTGTTGAAAACTAAATACATATATGTACATATATATATAAACTAAAAACATTAGGTGAAGACTTACTCAAGCCATATCCCACTCTCCATCCATCTTGTACTCCAATCTCAACTCCCTAAATGTAGCATCCCAGGTCAGAAAAGCCTTTAGGGATAGAGTTTTGGGTTTAGAAATAGAATTCAGAAATAGTTTGAGAGTCTAGGAGAGTTCAAGGGTGAGTTAGTAAGTTTTCCAAAGCTGTGTGGCCTTCGTATGATTCCTTTAGGGAGGTTTCAATCATGCGTAGCGCAGGAAATGAATTATATTCATTTTCCCTGGTGCACTCCCATGCACCATGCCCTGCACGCCCTTGCAGGTGGGTAGAAAAGAGACAGACGAGAGTTAATGCTTTCTCACCCAACCATTTTATCAATTCAGCCAAATTTCTCTTCTTCATTTTTAGCAGCTCCCAGCCTTAGATGCGAGATCCAGCTTCCAACAACTCCCAATCCAGTAAGAGAGTAGAGAGATTAGCTTGAGTTTGTGTTTCCAGCTTCAATGGCGAGAGGTAAGTGCTTCTTACTCTCTTTTTGCATTCCCAGATTGCTTGATGCTTGTTTGATGCGGTTGGAAGCGTGTGTTTTCGTTTCCAACTTGTAGTGCTATGTTGCATGTGTATATGATGATGATTGGATGAATGTATGATGATTTTTCCACTTGAAATGCATGATTGCTTGTTTGTGAATGTGTTAGTGAGAGAAAGAATAGATTTTCATGGTAGATTCAGTAGTTTTGGATGGATGGTGAAATTGATGATGAATATGGATATATTGAAGTGCCTTGGATGCTTGGTTTCAGTTAATTTGATTTTGGTTGAGGTTTGGATGGGTTCCTGCTCGACTCAGGTGAGCCATGTCTGTGCAGAACTGGACGCACAGCCGTGTGCCTGCAAGAGCACGCCCGTGTGCCCTTGTTTCTGGAAGGACATGGTCGTGTGCACGAAGTGCACACGGCCTGGGAGTAGAGGACACGACCGTGTGGCCTGAGGGACACGGTCGCGTGTCTTTCCTTTGCGTGAAATGGCCAAGATTTCTAGAAGCTTGCACGGTTGGCCGCACGGCTTACGCACGGTCTCGTGTGTCTGGACACACGCCCGTGTGCCCTTGCCCTGCACGACCGTGTGTCTCCCATGCACGCCCGTGCGTCTTCTTTGCACACCTGTGTGCTCAGCAGATTTTTCAAAAAATACATAAAATAAGATATAAAGGTTTGGTAATCCATCCAAAGGCTAATAATCATTAGATAAACCAGTATTCAGATAAGAAATATAGCATATACATATCATGGCATAACATGTAGCCTGAAAGCGGATCGAGGGATCCGAATTCAGTAGTTTTCAGCATTCAGAACCCAATGTATGGGTTATAGTTTTGGGTGAACTCGAGGGGGCATCTGTGGGACCCAGCTTTCTGACACCAGTCAAACTGCTTAGCACAACATTCAGCTTTCTAGCCTGTAGCTAGAATATCCAACCCACTTGGTCAGGATGTCGAATCCCTGTGTTCATCAGTCTGATCAGCACAGCAGGTACCTTTAGGTACATATAGAGATTTATATGCATGCATATTCAGATTTCAGTTATCATGCCATGTCATACATTTCATGATATGATAAATAATAAAAACAGTCAATCAGAAATCAGTAAGCAATCAGAAAATCAGTTTCAGTGCCAGCAAGTGATTAGATGTATGAATAGGGCCGAGGTCAGGTATGTATGCTTGAGTGTTGCTTGCTTGGGTGAGAGAAGTAAGGAATGCTTACTGGGTGATCTTTATCACTCATTCCTTTCTTTCTTCCTTCATTTTCAGGTTTTGTTACTGTTGGCGAGGAGTGGGTAGACTGAGGCTTACGAGAGAGGACCCCACACACACTTTCCAGCATGTATTTTACTTCAGTTTTAGACCTATGTGGTCTCATATGTATTTTGTATTTACTCAGTTGTAAAGAACAATGTACAGAACAGTTGTATATATATATAGAAGCCAGTTTGGGCTCATTGTATAATTCAGTTTCAGTTTCAGCTTCCGCATGCAATGTAATTCAGTAGTAGTAGACTTTTTTTCGTAGAATTCCCGTCACGGGTACTCAATTTCCAGTGTAATAAATAAAAGAAACAGTATTCTTTTGCAGTAGGGGTACTCGTGGTGGCGGGTCCTACAACCCTCAATTTCTTCTCTTATAGGTCAGTGTTTTAGTGTAGGACCCGCCGCCACGAGTACCCCTGCTGCTGAATAATAAGTGGTCTTTTTATTAATAATCTGAAAACTCGGGTACCCGCGACGGGAATCCTACGAAAATAAATGAAACTCCTGAAACCTGCTATACATTCAGAGTACAAATGCGGAAGCTGAAACTGGAATACCTCAACTAAAATATACATGTTGTTCTGTACAATGGGCCCATTGGCCTATATCATACATACATACATAAACTGTTCATCTGAATACATAAACATTTACATACGACCACACAGGTCCAAACTGCAAACTGTACAACTCAAAATTGAGATCGCGGTGTGGGCCCTCTCCTGTCAGCCTCGATCCAACTGCTCTTCAAAAACAGCACGAACCATCTGAAAGGATGGAAGAATGAGGGGGATGAGTGATAAAGATCACCCAGTAAGCGCCCCTTACTTCCCTCAAAACCCAAGCAAGCACAAACAAACACAATAATCAAACATACCTAGGCCTCGGCCCTATTCATACATCTATACGCTTGCTGGTATCTAAAAACTGTTAACTGAATCTCATTCCTATTATTATTCATGTCATGATGTGTATGTCATGTCATGCTACTGAAATATCTCATAGATGCATGCATCTGAATACCTCTATCTGAATGTACCCGAAGGTACCTACTGTGCTGATCAGACTGGTGGACACAGGGATTCGGCATCCTGGCCATGTGGGGTGAACAGTCTAACTACTGGTTAGAAAGCTGAATCTGAATGTTGCTGCTTGATCTGACTGGTGTTAGATGGTAAAATCTGAATGCTGTTGAATATTCTGACTGGTGTCAGAAACTGAATCTGAAATACTGCTGAGCGTTCTGACTGGTGTTAGAAGGTTGAATCCCACAGATGCCCCCTCGTGTTCCATCTAATGCTCTCACCCGTACATCGGACTCTGAATACTGAATACTGTTGGATTCAGATCCCTTGATCCTCTCTGAAGCTACATGTCATGCCATGATATGCATATGCAGCTTTAATATCTGAATTCATGCTTTTTTGATGCTTATCTGAAGCAATTTAGCCATTATCTTGAATTCACATGCTTAATTTCTCATTTTTAATTCTTTTTCTAAAAATCTGCAGGTGCACGGGCGTGAGCCTGGACGCGCGGGGCCGTGCGCTGGTCGTGCGCCTGGCCGTGCAAGCTACTGAAATTTTTGAAAACTTTTCACTGAAAGCACATGCAAGGGCGTGCGTCTGCGGACACACGGGTGTGCATGTACATTTTCTGGTCGTGCCATGCGGGCGCACGGCCGTGCGTCTTGTTCTTCAACAAGAGCACCGTCGGAAAATTGCCTTAAACTCATGTCAATTCACATTCAAACTTAAAACCACTCCAAATATGCATTCCCAGCACCTCATATAACACAATTCAAGCATCAACCATCACATGCATCAATCATCATGAAATCTGCCATGGAAACTTCTTCTTTCTCTCTCTAAAGTCATACACACACACATGCATGATCCAAGGGTGGAAATTCATCAACCAAATCAACATGCAATGGCATATAAGGATTTCCAACATTCATCAACATGCAAATAACTCATTCATGGCATCTAAACTCACAAAGTAAGCCGGGAAACTCAAGAAAAAAGTAAAAAAACACTTACCTTGCGTCATGCTTCTGAAAACTTCTCAAACAACTAATCTCTTTGCTCTCTCACCGGATTGGGAGCTATTTGCTGCTGGTTCTCTTCTCTAATGATGGGAGGAACTGAAAAGGAAGAGAGAAATGGCTAAAAATGCAAAGCGGTGAGAAAAAGAAACTAATTCCTCACGGCTCTCACTTATATACTAGGCCACACACGGGCGTGCACAAGGGAAAATGGACTTAATCCATTTCTCGCTCACTCGCCTGATCGAATCCTTCCAAAAAGATTCCTACGAAAGCCACACGGCTCCGAAAACTTACTAACTCACCCCTGAACTTATCTAGACTCTCAATCTCTTTTTGAATTCGATTTCTAACCCTAAAACTCTTCCCCTAAGGGCTTTCTAATCTGGGATGCTACAAGGGTGATGAATGGCAAGTCATTTAGTAAGTATCTCTTGTCTCTATCTTTAGGTAGGCTTTAATCTGATCTATCATTGGCTAGCTCCTAAACTATAAAACTTAACCAACTTTTTAATTGGCCTAATAACTTCTTCTGCTTTAGCATAACTTACTGCTTAAACTCAGCTTCATACCTCATCATAACTACAAATATGAGTATAAGTATACGATTCAATATGAGAAAGGATCTAGCTAGTGTGGCTCAACATAATTAATTCTTTTTCGAATATTCATTATCATGTTGTCTTTTTTAACTGATTTCTAAGATCTAGAGTACTCTCGAGTTTTTTTAGACCTTAGTTGAATTCTTCTATATTTCTGCTTATGATGTATATTGTACAATTATACATCTTTATATTCTTTTCTTAACTATTTCTTATCTTATTATTTGAGTACTATTTCATGCAATGTTATGTATCATGGTATAAAGTATGTTAAAATCATACTATTCACCTTTGGGCAGGTTTACTTAAAATATTGCTAGCGAGATTCAAAGATCCTAAAAAACTGAAAAACTAAATAAAAACTGTTTTTGAAATCTTTGTGTATCCATAGATACATGTTGTGTTAGTCAGACTGATAAACATAAGGATTTAACATCTTGGGCATGTGGATTGAACCATACCAGTGAAGTACCAATAAGTTGAAATATTCTACTATACTAGTCTTTATACTAGTAAGCTAAAATCTAATCAATCTAACCATAGTAAAAAAGCTGAAATTCCACAAATGCCCCATTGTATTCACCCTTAATAACTAACCCGAATATCGAGTTTAACACTAAATAACTTATGTATATAGATAACTTGATCTCTTTTTCTGAAAACACTACTTTGACATGTCATGTTATGTAATGCATATAATGTATGCAATCTTATGATTTCTTTTTCCCTGATTACATTTTGTATGATTGTACAACTATTATAGTTTTATTCTGTGTATTTTTTACTGAAGCTTCTAGTTTTGTAACTTATTAAGCTTATTAATAAGTTCTATGTACATTGTTTTGTATTTTGTTATGTATCTATTCAATATATTTCTACAACAGTTTCTATTATTATTTCTTGTTTCGATTCTATTTTTTGATCATATTTTATTGAATACCTATACTGTTTTTAGACTACTATTAAGTTTCTCATATTTATATGAGATTGAAGGTATGATTCTAGAAAAAAAAAAAAAATCTTTCTTGTCTGTTCTATTCTTTTTTGTTGCTTATTGTTGCTTTGCTTCCTTTATATTTCTTATTCTAGAAGTTTTGCTTTAATTTTGCTATTTTCATTAAGTACACAAGCGTGCACCCCCAGACGTACGGTCATGCATGAGATACACGGTTGTGTGTCTGGCCTTATATTTAAGCGTGCAAGCTTCTGTGATTTTCTAGCTTATTTATAGCTTTTTACACATGCATGACCATGCTATGGACCTGTACAGTTGTGACTCCTCACAAATCCCAGTCGTGTATACCTTATGTACATGATTATGATCCCGCTAAAAGCATGATTGCACAAACATGCGTCATCAGGTGCACGATTGTGCGTCCTACTCTTTTTTAAAAAACTTCACTGAAACAGGTATAATCCATACCAAACTCATCTTAAATCTCTATCACTCTTAAATTAATCTTATTCTAGTATATCCACATACAAAATACTTCACTATAAACACATTTACCCATCAATAATAATCAATTACAACTTAGCATGCTTCTAAACCGTTGAAATCCACACATAAGCATTAAGGAAACTAATCATGCTTCTATTTCTAAAGTTTTTCTTTTATCTCATGTTATCAAGCTATAAACATGCTCACTAAGTTGAAGACATGTTGAATGACTAGTTGGACTCATCTAAGAAGTTACATGCTAAGGAAATAGGAAAAAGGTAAGGAAATACTTACCTAAAGCTACTAAAATCTTCAATCTCTTTAACTCTGACTGAATCCTGACTAGATTGACTACTAGAAACTCATTCTTTTCCCTGAAAATTGGCTAAGGTTAGTTGAACAAGAAAGGAGAAGGAAAAGACATAGGAAAATTCAATCTGAAAAGGGAAAGAAAGTCGCTCTATATATCTGCAAGTATGTACAGGCGTGCATAATGGCAAAGATGCATGTTCGTGTGTCTTACAGACACACGATATTGCTTACCTTACAAGCCATATATAAAGCCCTCCAAAAAAACTATTTTACTCCTAAAACTCTCTTAAGTCTAATCTCGGGCTATAAAATCTCTTTTTTACCTCTGATCAAAACCTAGAAGCGACCATTCTAACCTCAGGATATTACAATTGGTAAAATAACCTCCTTATCCCTTCTCTTTTCTGAAGTTATAAAGCTAAATGTTATGTTTAGGGACATATAAGGTATCATACAAGTCATTATGTCTTCGAAAATTATTGTTATTGACTTGGTTATTGTCGTGGTGAGGCAGTACATCAAAGAATGTTAGTAACTAATCTTGTTGACCATTGATTTGACTAGCTTTGACCTCCATTTTTCACATTAATTTCTTTTTTTAAATTTTTTAATCTAAGGCTTGTTGAGCAATGAGAAGTTAAAGAACCTTGGATTGAGAAACCATCTTAAGTTTTTGGACAAGTGTTAATTAATTAAGCCAAAAAAAAAAAAACCTTTTTAGTGGTCTATATGAAATGATCCTTCTTTTTTTTGAGTGGCGCCTTTAAATTCAATGTTATCAACATCTTCTACTAAAAAGATTTCACCTTCTTATTGAATCATGTCTCTTCCCAAATAATCAAGGATATCCCAAGATACATCTTAATAGAAAACATCTTTAGCAATGGAAAGTTTCTCTTGATCATACATCTTCTCAAAATGTTCTCAAAATGTGGAACTAACCAAAAAAAGACTATAACATCAATTATTTGCATGAAAGATTGGAAAAAGGTACCATTTTTCGACAAACACATAAAGAAAATATCCATGATCAAATTGAAAGCTAAAAGAAGTCATTTTCCTTTGTCGTTGACTCTATGTCAAACCTTTTTGATCGAGAAACTTCTTTTTGTGTTGAAGAAAAAGTGAAGTGGAGAGTGAAAAAACGATGTTGTCTTTAACGTATTCAAAAGAGGTATAATAAATTAGCAAAACATGGATTTGTTGGCTGAAGTTCATAGGTCTGTCTAATTGGTTTGTGGTATTAAAAAGGTTTGTTGGTGTTGAAATTTTATTCTTGTGGGAGAGGAATAATCATTGATGGGCAAGAACAAGATTCAAGTTTTGTTAGTGACTTTTTATAATTTGTAAATAATTTTTTTTCAATTTTTTTGTGGGATAAATTGTTATTTAACTTTAGTAACGACAGATGATATTTTTTATTTCCACTAACTTCATAAAAAAAAAAAAAATCATCCGATTTTACAAACAAAGTTTAAAGATAGTGAAAAAAAAAATTTCAATGTTAAAGAATGAAAAATAATCGTTTCATCCAAGTTTAGGTAGGAAAATATCATTCAACCTAATAATAATAAAAACGAAGAAAGAAAGAAAAAAAGGTTGACACGTGAATCAAATTTGGACAAGGGGGCATGTGGGACTATCGCATTTAATAAATAGGCGAAAGGATTTATTCCCACCCAACGTTTGCTAAAAAAATAAAATTTTATGCTTTAACTTTTAGAAATTCAAATACCTACTTGTTGATCATTTCTCATCTTTTTTTGTGACTTTTCTAACAAAATTACTAAATTACTAAATTACCTTTATTATAAAAAATAAATAAAAATAAAAAATAACCACTACCAACAAAGGTGACCATCGATAAACAAACTAAGAGGCAAAAAAGGGTCTTTTAATTCATGGGGAGACTAGATGTGGCAACTTTGTTTGGCGAAGGAGGCTAGACCTCCTTCGTTTTTGGCGCTACCTCTACTATCAACAATGACTAAAAATAGCTTTTAGGGTCAAGGCTAATCATTTTCGACAATTCTCTGCTTCCAAAAATAGGAGAGGCTCATTTAATATTTTTTTTCAAATAGAATTGTCAGATTTGATCGACCCGTGAACTAGAAGACCATTTCCTGTCTCTTGGGTTTTTTATAGAGAATCGTCGTTGTTAATGACGCTATCAGTGTTAGTTACTGTTTTTTTTTAATTTTTTAATATTATTATTTTTAGAATTTTTCTTATAAAAAGATAAAAATACCCTTCTAACCATTAATTTTTAACCATTGATCGTTAAATTTAACCATTAGCTTTGATCAAAAGTGAGTGTTTGGGTTTTTAAAAATTAGAGGGTGGTATTTGTCGTTTCAGCAAACCTTGGGTGGGAACATGTCTTTGGCCCAATAAAGATTATCGTGGGACCTAGTTTACGCTGGAATTTTGTAAACAAACGACGGAGACATTGTCATTATTTATTGCTATTTAAGTTAATTTTAAATCTATAATAAACAGCTAATGCCTCCCTCGGTTCTAACCTTTGCTTCCATAAAGTTCAGCTATACACTGACCATTCTTTTGAAATGGACCATTACAGTGGCACCGGGATTGGCTCTTTTAATCCCAAAAATTAGACTTAATTACTTTTGACAAAGTTAATCATCAGCAACATGCATGTTTCTTTTCATTATTCTGAATCCACGCTATTGAAGGAGACATGTACAGGCAGGAACCACATTTGGAGGTAGCTAGCTAGCTATGGCCACAATAATAAGAATGTAAATACTGCCAAGTGAATATAACAGTATTTCCCTTTCTGAAATTGATTGCCTTTTATTTATACATACATTCCAAAACAATAAGATTCTTCATGAATCAAGAGGAGCCAAAGCCTGCAACATGGCATCTGTTATCAATCAATTACACACATGAATCCAAATTTTGCTTGAAAATTTATGTAAAGCATGTTTATGAAGAAAACCCAGCTACCAACTAATTTGAAAGGTATCCAAAAGCATTGGAACCACAAGTAAATTGTGTTGGCTAGGCCTAGGGTCAGAAAATGACAACTTTCCTATCATTATGCTGCCACATAGAATTACGCCTTTAAATACATGTGATTCATGTTTTATTAATTTGTGTCCACTTAAAATACCAGGAACAGCCTTATCTTATCCTTCTAATTTTATGCAACAAACATTAGACAAGTCAAATGGAGAAAACATTTTCCCAGTATCTACTTTAGAGTTCTCCTCAAATGAAGACATTATCAATTCACGTGCAATATCGCTATTTAAAGAATGATTTTATTCTACTACAAACTATGAAGACCTCAAATGTTACAAGAAAGATTAAGACAGTTGTAGACCCATCACCATTTTCCAACCCTCACAGATATAACAATAAAAGATGTTGAGATGTATAGATAAGAGTCTCAGTGACCTACTGCATCCTTCTGTGGTCAGTCATACCTATTTTAAGGGCCATGCTGACAAAGATCATGTATTTCACAATGAGGAATGAAGGGAATAACTGATACATGCCGACAGAGTACAAGCTTATTAGGTACAAGCACATATATACATATAGGTATTTTTGACAATATTCACTTTGTGCTAAAGCACATGTATACAAGTATACTGTTTATCTTAAAATACTAAAGATAGTTTATCACAAGGAAGCTTCTACTTCGTCCGAGTTGACAGCAGATCCATTGGGGGCATCATTTGCATGTAACTGAGCTGAAAGATCATCAATAGCTGAATTCAGCTGCTCAATCTTCTTAGTCAGTACCTTGCGAGTCTTCTGTTAATAAGTTAAAAAAGAAAAGAATTTAAGTGCATGCTAGTGAGATCAGAATGAAGAGAAGATACATAACAAGAAGGATCTCAATAATCTAGACTAAGGGGGTGTTAGATTAGAGGTAATAAAAAATTACTCTGACAATCAATCTTTCATTACTTATATTACGTTGTGTGACAAAAGATTACTATAATATTTTATTATTGAGTTGATATGATAGGTAATATAGAAGGTAATTTTTCTCCTTTAAGTATTAAAATATTACTAGGTAATCTTAATTTTATTATAATTTTACCATCATTTAATATAATTTTATTATAATACAGTAAAGACATTTAAATAAAATGATATCACGATATTCTTTTTATTACCATCAATCAATATAATAATTATTAATAGGTACTAATTTATCTAAATACATTATTGTTTTATACCTATTAATATTTAAGTTAATTTAATTTTCTGGTAATTTTTTAATTTCAGTAATGAAATATTCTCAAAACTAAACGCACCCTAAGTGGCGTCTCCTCTTCCCATCAGAACAGGAAGGATGATGAAGTTGTGGGTTCCACCAGCTTTTATGACTAAGCGTATTTCACAAGACATAAGAAAACGTTTGATTAGATATAATAAACTTAGTCCATATTTCATTCCTAAAACAGTAATTTTATAAACCTTATCATTATCTTCTTTCACATGCATTATGAGCATAATGACTAAATCAAGATATAAGTTCTCACCTCCAAAGCTTTCTCTTCATCATATATGAATTTTGGAAGCTTTCTCATCAAATCTTTTCTATCAGCTCCAGCTAGTGCCTCACTTATCTGAAAAATATGTAAATGAGAATGACATGCATGACATGCTCAAAACTTGTGTCAATACAATTTCAGAGCACTGAACAAGCCATATTCATAGTCAAAAGTGAACTATATGCCAACAGTGCATCAGAGTCCAGCAGAAGGATCATCACACATTAGTCTTTTTATTCAACTGGTTAGTATAGATATTCACCTATTGTGTTGAACCAAAAACTGAACAAACAACCTTTGCCATACAATAGAAAAAATATGACATAGTAGCCATTCAGAAATAGCTGAGAGAGAAGGCAAAAGGTTGCATGCCACTCAATGAGCTTTTATTTTAACAAACACATCAATCTTACACAAAAGGTACCAAATTCAGTTTGACTAGAAGCATTTAATACCTGAGGAGCATATATACAGCCTAATGTTCCAACAACTAATCCTCCCAATATAAAGCCACCAACGAAGATACTTGCACCATTCTGTCTTCCATCATCCCCACTGTATAGCATGTGAAGCAACCAATTTAATTGAGACAAAGATGTCCATAAGACAAGACAAGCATCTGTCCATTATTTAATAACACCAGAAAGACCTTTATAACAACTTAAAGAGTAATAATCGATGATTGTGTTTGCAATAAAAAGGAAACTCAATTTCAGTTAATTTAATCTGAAGAAGCAATAAATTGCCCATCAGATATAGACAAGGAAAAGGTCGCTTGTACATGATTCAATCAGCGCATGAAAAGAAGCAGATTCCTGAGGACAACTTGAAGACCTTACAAAAAACAAGGGGATTCATGCTAGAGATAAAACAAAAATTCTATTTCATCAGCAAAGAAGCTAGGAAGAAAAAAGACAATCAAAGAAGCGAAAATCCATATTTCATCAAATTTGTCTAAAAAGTCTGATTTTTAATATCCATAATCAATTGTTAGAATTAATAACATATCAAATTAAAAAAAAAAAACATATTTTCTTTAATAAGTTTTCTAATTCTACACTAGATTTTGGATTGTATTCAAAAGCATGTTCATGAAAGAAATTAAACCTAGGGCCTTTACATAACATTTCTTGCATGCACTGTTTAAAAAACACAGAGTTGTACTTAAATTCGATACCAATTAAGCCAAAATATTATGTTATCATCAACAATACCATTGCCGAAACGCTGAAACGCAGATGTAATTTAAGAAGCATACGATGGTAATCATGTCTATTAACCGAAGAAATACTTACACTGCTCTAACTGTAAGAGTCCTCTCACGCTTAGAAATTTGAAATTCCCCACATAGATGATTTGGGGTAATGTCCAAAAAGCATTTACGAGGTGGATTCAAAGAAAAACCTGGCATCACGCAATTTATGCAATGATAATGTGTAAGTAGAAGTTAGAACCACGCCGTTATACAGAGTAATTAGAGATTAATTACCAGAAACTAAGTGGGGTTGAGAAGTTTTGATTGAAAGACACGAACTTGGAAGAATCCCACTCATTTTTTCGCAGATCTTCCACCTTCCTTCAGATTGGCAAAATTGTGTTGCCCATTGAGACTTGACTGTTGGTTTTCCCACTAGGATATTTCAGCAAATTATCTGGTAAGAAGTCTGTTGGGCCTATATTTTGGGCCTTGAAGGCATTATTAAGCTATAATGTAAATTATGTTAATAACTATCCTAGTCTAAGTCTATCTATCTTTCACGAGATATTAATTAAAATATACAATTTTTTATATTATTTATACAATTTTATACAATATAAAATTATATATATATATATATTATATTATTAATTTCATTTATTTAAGTTATTATTTGAATTTTAATTAAATTAATCAATTAACTCTTTTTGTTTTCGCCATTGCCATTGTATTTTTTATATTCTCTTTTCACGATTCATCGTCAACATAAATAGTGATATTGATAATAGTGTATCGAACAAATATAATTTGACCATAGATAACTGGATTTAGTTATTTCCATCCCATAGGTTT
>JAJEJH010001785.1:0-17524 GCA_026122585.1 Anacardium occidentale
CAAAACTACAAGAAACTTAGCTGGATTACCATTTCTTATCTAAACAAATAAAGCAATAATAATACAGTTGCTTGAGAAATTTTGTTTATCTTGAATGATACAAATGTAATTATTGACACTTTTGGTAACAATTTTGTCCTTTTCCTCCCTCAATATGTAAAATTCAGAATTCTATTTAATACCTGACCATGATAAGCTTGGGGACTTTAAGTAAATAGAGTAACGAGAACATTACCATGATATTATGATACTCAATGATTTAAAAATTGATGTCGATCCAACTCATCAAATTGAAAAAAATCCAAATTATATCATTGATCAAATTAAAATCCAGTTTGGTTATTAAAATATTGTTGAAGACTTAATAAAATTGATATCTAATATATGTTATTCATCTTTTATAACTTAAAATTTTTATTTAAATCGAATTAGTTGGGGCGCTCGGATTGTATGAACAAGCTATATCGCAGGTGCATGTGTCGCCCAAGAGAAAAGTTCACCAACTTGTTTTCTTGTCAAACTTTTCAATTCAATCCCCCCACTTCAAAAAAGTGTAAAAAGGTGGCAAAGAAAGATGTAGCCGCCACCAACATGGTGTCCCCGCCACAGGAGCCACCCTTTCCTGCCCATTCACAATCCCTTGACCCACATTAAAGTAAAACGGTCCAATTACATGTTAGTCCAAATCAACACCATAATTGCCATTGACCCCTGTTTTTTAATTTTAAAAAACTGATTTAAGGATACTGATTTAAGGAAACTGTTTCATTATCTTGAGTTCTTTTTGTTAAGCTTCACTCTTTGTCTTCCTCTCAACTTCTAACTCTTCAATAATTTTCATTACTTTATCTACAAACTCTTGTTTCAATTCATGTTTAGGCTCACATTAAGGGACTTCTATTGAGCATAACCATAAAGAACAACTTTTTTTGCATAAAAAAACTATCAATTAATATGTAATTTTAGAGAGCAAACTTTTGATAGAGAAAACATTGGGTCGGATAAGTACTTTGGCCATATATATAAAATATTAAGAATGACCAGTGATCCACGACCCATGAAAATGGTTAACAAAAATTATTAATTAATTTGTGACGCTTGCCCAAGTTCTGCACAAGAAACCATGGGGCTGCTTCTTATAATCATTTAATATTATGAAGTGGCTTCAGCCTCCCAACACCAATGTAAAGTTGTCATCAATTTTTAGAGCGGAGGACTTTTTTCACGTAAAAATTGATGAAATGATAAATTTTTATTATTAATTTTAAAAGAATTAAATTATTGTATATTTATTAATAATTTATTAATTTTAATAATTAAAAGGATTTATATAATTTTATTTAAATATTATGATAAATTGAGTCAATATGTTTTTTTATGTTTAGTAAATATCGAGTCAAGTTCGAATGCCTTTTAGTTGGAATTTAACGAATCAAAATTAATGGTGATCCAAGCTCGATTCAATCTCTTAGTTTAAAATTCAAAGTTTTATTTGAGTTTTTTATTTAAATTTATGGTTTAAACAACTGACTTAAGTTTACAATTCATTAATAAATTGACATTGTTTTACTCTCAATAATGAGTACAATAAATTTTATTTTAATAATTATTTGACATAACTCAGATTGAATTGTTAGTCAATCTTGAATTGATTTGAGTAATACACTTGACTCACGAGTTGGAATAATCAAAACTCCTTTTAGTTTGAGTTCAATTTAGTTTTATAAACGAATTAATTTTTTCAATTCAAATTAAACGAATTTAAATCAATTTGAATTAAATCGAGTTGGGTTTTTAAGTCGAGCCAGCTCGATTGGGGTCCAACCTTACTACTATCAAAGCATTGTCTGCTTTAAATACAATATATCATAATTTTGTTTTTAGGATATAATTGTCCAACATATGGGATTTTTCCAAGGAGTGTTACAAAGACAACATAGAAAGAAGACTCTAATGCACCCACCCATTCCTTGGAGATTAAATCAATTGCTAATTTTCTTCAAGATAATAACTACACGTGGATATCAATTGAGTTAACTTTGAACACCTTTTAGTTCGAATTGTCTAGTCAAAGACAAGGGAGCCTCAAGTTTAATTCGGTCTGTAAATTTAAATCAAATCGCAAGTTAAACTCAAACAAAATCAAACTCATCATTAGTTTGCAAGTTAGATTAAACCAAATTCTTTATGATTTGAGTTTATCTTGGTTTTCAGAAACAAGCCAATCCCCATAATGTTGCCCTATATTACTGGATGATCCTGCAAGATTTTGATTTCATTATTGATGAATCAACCATCATCCATAAGAATTGTTGTGTTTCCAGGCTTCTGTCACCTTAAAGTAGAAGTATTCTTTTGGCAAAGGAGTAAAAACGAGACAGACAAAAATTTTGATGCCAAAAATTCAATGGCCACACTAATCCCTTGTCCCACTCCCACAAAATTACAAGAAACTTTGCTGGATTACCATTTCTTATCTTAGCAAATAAAGCAACTATTGACACTTTCGGTTACAAATTTGTCCTTCTCTTTTCATAACATGTAAAATTCAGAATTCTATTTAATACCTAACCATCATAAGCTTGATAATTTAAACCAAAGGGAGGATGTTACCATAATATTGTGATACCCGATGATTTAGAAACTTATGCCTAAATCTTAGAGACATTAGTAGTCATATTTTAATATGATTCAACTATCGATCCAATTGATCAGATTAAAAAAACCCGAATTATGCTATTGACCAGATTAAAACCCGGTTTGTTCATTAAAATATTGTTGAAGACTTCATAAAATCGAGATCTAATATATGTTATTCACCTTCTTTCAACAAAAAATTCTTATTTGATTCAAACTATTATTATTTGATGTTTGGTCGGTTTGTATGAACAAGCAATCACATGGGCATGTGCCGCCCACCAGAAAAGTTCACAAACTTATTTTAAGTTCACATGGGAGATAAGATTATTCTTGAAGATCCGATCGAGAGGTAAGGATTTGTAACGTAAATGCATTTCACATGATTACCTGAAACACTTAAGTTTAATGGTGTTGAATTGAGGTGGCCGCTTTTTTGTATTGAACTTCTCGAATTTTGAGGTTGTGAAATTTAACTAATATTTATCAATGAATTAATTAGAGCAACTATTGGTTATCTGTTCCATGATTTGTCCAAATTATAGCGGGAAAAGTAGATTTGGAGCTCTGAAGGAATTTGTTAATAGAATTTTGAACCATATTGCTTGAGATACAGAGGCTTGCGGAGATGTAATCAAACTATATGCTAGTAGAAATGGATGCCTTCAGCTGAAAGCTGTTTATGGACTATTTTGTTTTTGTGCACACGAAATGAAGTTTTTATGCATCATTGCTTGGTTTAATTCTTATTCTTATTATGTATTTGTATTTTTAATTGTGTTTTATTAATTTTTAAAAGAAAATGAAACTGTTTAAGAGCATTTTCCCTTTTTTTACTGCTTTCTTCCATTTGTTTTTTTGGAAGTCATATTGTGTTTTGCATAGAATTGGTTCTCATTTTTCTTGGTCTTTTTGTTTCTCTGGGGAATTAGTGCGACAGTTTTGTCATTATTTTAATACGATGTTTATAGTTTCTTATTGTCTGTGCTTGATGCATGAATTAGGCGAAAATTTGATAGTGTGAAAATTAAATAGTTTCAAAATGATTCGAGCAAGTAGAAGGGGATAAATTAATACAACGCAAGGTTATGACACATGATCATGAACGTGTTGACATAACCTGGATCAATAATTTGGTGACTGAATTCTTTTGATAATATATCTGTTCATTTAAGCTGGCAACTGTCCTTTGGAATTTTAATAATATAGTTAGCTTCTAGGAGTTGACTAAATTGTTATGATATTTGCTTATTTCAGCTGGCGTATCTGGTTATCCCCTTGAAAAGGTCGAGGCAAATGCTGCATTAAGAAAGTAAGTTCCAAATCAGGTTATGGTCAAACTTCACGGTTTTCTGCATTTTTGAATTTCCTTTATGATTTTGATTTTAAATTACTTCTTTCCTTATAACAGATGAAGTTAGCTCGATTTTCAGAAACGAGCCGATGCTCATAACCTTACCCTATCCTACTGGATAATCCTGCATTATTTTGATCTTATTATTGATGAATCAACCACCATCCATCACAATTGTTGTGTTTCCAGGCTTCTGTCACCATAAAGTAGAAGTCTTCTTTTGGCAGAGGAATGAAAATGAGACAGACAAAAAATTGGTGCCCAAAACTCAATGGTCACTAATCTTTTATCCCACTGCCAACAAAACCGCAAGAAACTCAGCTGGATTACCATTTCTTATCTAAACAAATTAGGGAAGTACTTCTTTGGCTAATGAACTTAGCTAGAACTCACTAGAGTGTTTACTTCTACAATGTCTTCTTTTTGACTTCCATTAGTCCTTACCATTTTAATGTTAGCTTCTGAAGCCATTGTCCGCAACTATTTTTGAGGATATGCTTTGCTATGCTGGTTTTGAGGTTCTGTCATTTTCACTTACTTTCAATGAGTCCAATAGGAAAGTCGGTAACTCTAATTCGATAAAATTATCATGTGTTTTGTTCATAGTAGTCATATTTGCAGATTATTGGAGAGCCAATGCTCCCCAGCTGTGTTTCTTCAATTGTGTGCTTTCCCATATAGCTTTCCTTTTCTTTGATTTATATTCCAGAAAGGTCTCTCTTTTCAGTTTCTTAAATGTTGGTTTTGGTTGCAGGTCATTTGCTGGGTCTTAGGGGAGTATGGCACTGCAGATGGAAAGTTTTCTGCTTCTCACATTACTGGAAAATTATGTGATGTTGCAGAGGCTTATTCAAATGATAAAACTGTTAAGGTATCACTATTTTCTTGGAAAGCTTTGTTATGGTCACAATTGCATATCTGTGCTTGGTTCAACTAATAACAAATTGGTAATAATAGGACTGACTCAAGCCAAGGGTATCAAGGCTTATGCCTAAGGTCCCCAGAAAAAAAAAAAAAAAAAAAAAACAAAAGAGTCTTATAACTATTACCTAAAGTCACAAATATTCTTGAGACTGTCCTAAATAAAAACCAAACAATTAATAACCAAACAGATTTTAAAAAGAAAATATTAACAGCAAAAATTTATGAGAATAGACAATGAATCTGCTTCAATTCAACCAACATTAAAATGGATGAGAGTGGGTAAATATGAGTCTGCCCACTTCCCACCTAAATATGAGTCCTAACACTATTCAATAAACCATCAACATTCAAATTAACAAGCCGCAATTGTTTGCCCAAGTGTTTGGCAACTTGTAGAAACTGGAAATACATAAAACAAATCCAACAACAGAACAAAATGTGTACACAGGGGGCATTCCACCTCCAACAAATTGTGAAGATAAAATCAGTTGAGATGGCAGAAACAAAGTCCCTCTTTTACCTGGAGGAAATGGAGCCATGCTGTACCAGATCCTGTCTAAAGGAATGACCTCAATTTTCTTTGGAGCTCCGCACATTCTGTAATTATAAAGCACAGCTCATTGGATTCCGAAAATGAAAGAAAACGTGAAACAATACAAATGCATGAGGTATTTTGGTGAGTCAATAACAATATACCATATCTTTGAACAAGTATTGTATGGTGGAATTAAGGTTGCCTTCCCAACATTCTTCTACTTCATCCTCTCCTCCTGTCAGCTGTAGTTTTTCAAGCTTTGGTGTGCTTAAAACTCCATGACAAAAAGTCTCCATCTCCAAACACTTTCTGACAATTACTTTTTTCAAGAATGGGAATTCAAGAGAATAACCCCCACAACAAAAGCTTTTAAGGCTGCACAAACAGTGAAGTTCCAAACAATCTAAGTTGCTGAAAACAATTGAATTCTCTATTACTTCATCTCCTGAATGTGATATAATTTCCTCCATCATTTTGCAGTCAGATACATTCATTCTTGTAAGTCGATCAAGAGTTTTCGCTTTTGAAAGCGTCAATAAATATCTCAATTCATCACATTTTGAAACTTGTAAAGTTTCCAAATTCCAGAAAGACAACGGTGAAGACCATGAATTTTCTAAATTGCCACATTCTGACACTTTTAGAGTCTTTAGATTTCGGAAAGTATCATTAGGCTGATAATTTCCTCTCCAAAGATCATAATTCTAGTTCTTCCAAGCTAGGGAATGCGTCCTGGCCAATCAGTCAATCACCAAAAGAAGTTGAACCGAAAACGAAAAGATGATTAATTTAGGTGGATAGCAATTTATAAACAGAGATTTGTGACTTTTGCAACCTTTATCCATAGTGATAATGTTGTCCAGCAAGAAAAATTAAGCACATTGCTAATAATAACAATCTTTTAAGAAATTAGATAAAATAAGTAAAAGAGAGTCAAAATTCTGCAAAATTAGTAATAATGCCTTCTACTAATCAAATTATAGATATGATTTAATTGGGTACTCAAGGCTCATACCTTGTGAACAAAGAATAGTGTTTGTTGTCCATAACTCCCTTGGATGCTTAATAATTCTGAAGCAAAGATCTCCACGTTATTACACCCATGTACCTTCAACACTTCTAGAACTGGCCATTCTGAAATATGTATTTCCGGGTAGAAACTTTTGAAACTTGGTAGCATTTGAAGATTCAACTCGGTTAATTTAGAGAACACAAACCTAGGGAGTGCTTCCTCCTTAGTAAGTATTTTCTCCACCATGCAGGAGCTTTTCTGAAGTACTTCAAATATCTCTTCAACTGAATCACAGTTTTGTACTTCCAAAAATTCTAGTTTCTGGTGACTCCCGAGCATGTTAGATGGGAAAACACTCACAAGTCTTTTACAAAAGTATAAAAACACGCGATTTAATTTGCAGAAGGAATCCAACAAGACCTGATCGTCCCAGATCTTTACCAATTGATAAGCGTGACTGATTTTCAATCTCTCCAAACTAGGGAGTCTTACCTGAAGATTTCACATTACAATTACAATTATGACATAACCATTTATTATTAGTAAATCATAAAATATCATTTAGCTGTGATTAAAAGTGAGAAATCCAAATGAAATGGATAGGAAAGATAAAAACGGAAAACAAAATATGGGGACGGATTACCTTTTTATCAAAAAGAGATTGCATGTGAGTAGAGTTCTCCTTTGAACTCATTCCTTCAGGTTCTTTGCTTGATAATGTCATGTCACAACATACAGAACTAGAGATGAATGTTCGAATACCTGGGCAATTCTCAATCCAGAGTCTGAACAAGGTGGACATTTCAACACAATTTGAAGTGGAGGTGCAGAATGTTGTGAGTTTTGGAAGATCTCTAAGCTTCAGCTGATATAATTTAGGAAATAGCAACGCACTTGATCGCTCTCCATCTTCATCTATTACTCTTTCCATGAACTTACAGTCAGATATCTTAAGCTTCAGGAGTCTGAAAAGACTTTTGACCACTGAAGATGGGAATAAATATTTTAAATGCTCAAAGCCATCGACGACCAGGACTGATAAATTCTGGAAGCAAGATGTTTCCGAACTGGGTAAGACAACCTGCAGGCATATAAAATGTTTTTTTAGGAAAAAAAAAATTCATTTGTTTCCAAAATATAAGAATTTATATGATAAAACATATCATAGTGTAAAAAGAATTGAAACAAACTTACCTTAACAGTGAAAAGGGATGCAAGATGAATACTAAACTGCTTCATATGGATCTTCTGACAGTCCTTAAATATAATAGTTTGCAAGGGAGGACATTGAAAAACATTAATTCCAGAATAGAAGCTTGTCAAGTTAGGCAATGACTCAAGCTTAACAGAGTTCAATCGAGGGATTATAATTTTATCACTCACTCCATCTTTTTCCCCTTCCTTTTTGATGATTTCTTCAATCAAAGCACAGTTTTTCACCTTTATCTCTTGGAGTTGAACAAGAACCCGTAGTACAGATGGAGTAAACACGGATCTCAAGCTGCTGCAATTCTCAATTTTCAATGATTTCAATTTCTGTAAGCCCAAAATTTCTTCTTGATTTTCCTCCAGGTCAAACACTTGTTCTAGTGACTCACAACTCTTTACATCCAACATTTCCAGATTTTTGAAGTGGCATAACACATTGGGTGGAATACCACTTGATATGTCTGAAAATTTATCCAGTACTAGCGACTTTAAATTCCAGAATATGTCAATTGGTAATTGATCATTCCATATTTTTTCCTTTAAGTTGGAGAATTCAGAGAGTGTTAAATGTTTAACGTCATGGAAACCAACCTATAAAACCGAAAATATTAATTAATTAAAACAAGGTAAAATTACGATTTTGATTTTTAAGGGGCCAAAACAAAGAAAATTACCTAAAAGTTAAGAATAAGAATTCATATAAATATTGAAATTTGGGAATTATGTATTAACTCCTAATCGACAGATTTTACATTCTTGTAATAAAATTTTATTCCCCCAACTAGTTAAAAAAAAAAAACATATGTGAAGGTCATTAATAAACCCACGAAAACTTTAGACACGAATCCATGGAACGATTTGAATCTTATGTGGTTATTTACAAGACAGGAAGCAAAAAACATAGACAATATGTATAGTAGCAACAAAACAAACAAATAGTACTGCATTATATTTATAAAAGGAAAGTTTGGTGTCCTTTTGAAAAATTTGAACTATAAATGTTCTCCTAATAGTTTAAAAAATAACAGTTATACATTTAAAGAATGGAATATAATACAACAAATTATGAATGCAAATACAATATTTACTATTGAAGTCATATTGTATTTTCAAAATATATGATTGTTTTAAAAGATCTTAGAAATTAATTTATGATGTTTTAAATATTTTTAAAGATTAAATTATCATATTTAAAACATTAGAGTCTGATTTGCAAAGTAATTGTTTTTTTTTTGTTTTTTTTAAATTAATGGATAGTTTTATATATCTATATATATATATATATATGGCAATGCTGTAAATGAGAAAATAAAGCAAAGATTTTCTGAGAGAGTAAATACCATATCCGCAAAAATTTGTTGGATGGTAGAATTGAGATCATCTTTACAAATATAATCTTTCCCTTCATCTTCTTCTTTCAGTTGCACTTTCTGAAGCAATGGTGTGCTTAACACTCCTTGAGAAAAGGTATATAATTTTGGGCATTGATTCACAATAAGTTGCTCCAAACAGGGGAAGTTTAATGAATAATTGGCTGAGCAGAAGAATGACAGGCTTGATAAACGGTAAAGCTCCAAAACTTTCAATTGGCCGAAAACAATCTCTTCCCCTCTATCTCCCTCGTTTACTATTACCTCTGTCACTAACTTGCAGTCTCTTATTCTCAACGTTGTGAGATTGACAAGGGTTTTGGCTGCTTCGCATGTTAGTACCTTCGTTAACCCACGACAAACACATGCCTCCAAAGTTTTCAAATTTTTGAATGACGTAGCGGATGACATTAAAATTGTCAAACAATGACAATATATTACTTGTAATGTTTGAAGATTCTGAAGAAATGTGTTGTCCCCTCGGAG
Source organism: Anacardium occidentale (assembly GCA_026122585.1). Taxonomy (NCBI): domain Eukaryota; kingdom Viridiplantae; phylum Streptophyta; class Magnoliopsida; order Sapindales; family Anacardiaceae; genus Anacardium; species Anacardium occidentale. The sequence continues at coordinate 9,528 of JAJEJH010001785.1, forward strand.
ATCTTGTTTCCGTATATGTCCTTGTTCATGAGGGAATAGCTCTTTGAAACTGTTCACACTAAAACAAAGTGATTCCAAGCAATTTAATTTTTGAAGGAAATCGAATAGAGAAGCAACAGATTCATCATCAAAGCCACCCAGCCGAAGTATCTTAAGTTTGCCAAAGCTCTTAGCTAGATCACTGTGAAGGAATGTTAAATTGAAATCATGAGCATCCAAACCCAACCCCTCTAAATTTGGTATGACCTGAATAAGTAAATAAGTAGGTGTGAGCATTCACACATACAAATAAATAACTAGGATTTTTATAAATAAAAGTACAAGTATCACATGTTATAGACATCTAATTATAAGCAAGTAAAAGCATGTATAATCGGATCTTTAATTTGGAAATAACGTAAATTATATTGCGGTAAATGGAAATATACAAGGAAAAAGTCTTATCTACTTTTATGAGCCAAATTTAATTTTGAAAAATGGATTATAATGTGTGCAACTCGTATTACTCGTTAACTTTCTCAAATTATAATAAAAACGTTAACGTCTAAACTTACAAACTGGAAAGTAAAATTGATTAACGTCTAATTCAAATCATAATTTTTAGTTGGTGCACGACGTTTTTAAGCCCAACTATTATCGAAAAAACATCAATTGGTAAACAGAAGGTATTTGTGCTTATATATGGGAGGAGTTCCTCCACCTATGGGGTTTGTCTTTTGTGCTGGATACTTACAAGTACTCCAATCACACAAAAAAGTATCAAACCAATCTAGATAATGTAAAGATGTTTCATTTGTAAGTCAATATCGATGAAATTGAAATCATACCTTTTCTAACAAAAACAGAGCAGGCTGCCACTGCCCTTCTCCTGCTTGGAAGCTAGGAAATTCAGAAGCATATACTTTTATCTTCTTGCATCTATACACACCCAAACTTCTTAGCATTGGCCACTCTATCGCATGCAACCGCGGGTAGAAACATTTGAGGTTCTCCAAATTCTCAAGGCTGATATGTGTTAATTTTGGAAACGAGAACGTTGGGGCCAAATTAACTTCCTCCGCCGAAACAATTTCCTCCAACCCACAAGAATATATTTGTAGATCTTTAAGTTGCACAAGACGAGTAGCCGTAGAAACCGGAAAGAGACTTTTCACACTCCAACAATTCTTAACCGTCAATGTCTCAAGATTGTGAAAGGCGATATATCCTTGAGTATCACATGGAACAATAGTCACTAACTTTTCACAGGATTCCACTCTCACTACTTTTAGTTTGCAAAAGGACTCCCCATAGAGCTTTTGGGTGTGCCATATCAACTGCAAGTTATCCAAGTGCAAGAGCACCATCTCCTCCAGGCTTGGAAAAGCAACCTGCAGCAAACAATTCATGATGTTAACATTTTGTTATGGAAGACGCACGAGCTCACAATGAGCAAGTTGTCCACAACATAATTTTTTACTTTCAAGAATAAGCTAATTACCTTATCGTTAAAGAACGGAATTACATTTATAAAGTTGTTATCCGAGTTCACTACTTCTTCGGGCTTTTTTCTCATTGTTGAATAAAATGATTGGTTGAGGAATGTCTTCAAATTAGGGCAACTTCCAATATGAAGTTCTTTTAAGGAGGGGAATTCAATTAAATTCCCTGTGCCAAAACTTGTGAGTTCTGGCAAGAGTTCAAGCTTCAAAAAAAATAGTTTAGAGAAACTCATATCAATTGTCTCTTCTTCTTTTTCTCCTTTTGAGTTGATTATTACATTCATTGAGTTACAACCGCTCACCACAAGCTTTTGGAGTTGATTAAGACTTTTGACCATAGAGGATGAAAACAAAAATTTCAAGTCATTACACTCCACCAAAGTTAAGCATTTTAAGCAATGACTATAAGAAAACATTGACAGACGTTGTTCAAGCAATGTATTCTCAAAATTAATTGAACACAATTTCAAGTTCTCCAAACTTGGAATGACGATCTGCACAAAAAAATATTGCCCTTAGACTCAACTCAAGAACTAATAAGAATACTCCTTTTTACATTAAAAGAAAATGAAAGACAAAAAATACAAAACATACCCTCATGTTAGAGCTGATCTTTATGAATTTGGGTAGGCGTTGTAATGTAAAAGAGCATAATTGATTGAACAAAATCATATCATTTGCTTCAATTTCATCACCATGATCATTACTTTCTCCGCCAAAAATCTCTTTTAGCTTCTTACAATCGGTCACTTCAACTTCTTGTAGCTGCAAAAGGTTTTTCGCCATGAAAGATGCAAAGAGATACTCCAATCGATCGCATTTTTCTGTTTTTATGATCCTTAATTTGCTAAAAGACCTTGCATTAAGTTGACCATGACATATCTTCTCCAGTTTTATCAAATTACAAATGATCAAAGACTCTAACTTGGGAAACGCTGGTTTCCAAACATCTGAGTTAATGATATATAAAATATCAAGACTATCCTTTACATGTAGAACCTTTAAATGTGGAAAACCATCCACATCAAGTTCATAAAGAACATATCTAACTCCATGCATTTTCTCTAGAGAGAGATCTTCAGTCATCTTTAACACACTTTTAATCCCTTGCCCCAAATAAACACTATCACTTATCTTCAATTTGAACGTTTTTGAAATTGAAAGGTCATATTTACCAGACCACTTCCATTTATCTCCTATAAATATTTTATAACTTTTCAATTTCTTGAAGTACAAGTCTTGTGGCATGATTTGAGCATTCTGAATGTGAAGATGTAAAGCTGTTAGGTTAGACAACCTTTTTAATTCTCCAAGACTAGCATTTCTTCGTCCTTGATAATCCATTCCCTCAACTTCCCAGTGAACGAAGCTATTGCCCATATATAGTTCTTCTAATTGAGACAAGAAGGAGATGACATTTGGGGCAATGTACTTAAGGTTTGAACAATTGCTCAAATCTAACAATTTCAACTGAGTCAATTGTCCGATTTCTGCAGGCAACTGTTCAATATCACAATCCGACAGGCTAAGAATTTCTAATTTCCTTAGCTCTCCAAGTATTTTTATATCTCCTAGTTGGGATAAGTCCAAAGACAATGTTTGAAGATTTTTTAGGAAAGAAATGGATGAAGGTAACGATGAGAATTTAAATCCCGAAAGACCTAAAACTCTGAGTTCTTTCGTCTCTCCGAAAAAAGCATCCGGAATTTGTAGAGAGAGATTTTTTGTATGTAGGAAGAACAACTTCAGTTTTGGATATTCTAACCTTTCAGGAAGATCATCATTAATATCTCTATAGGGCAAAGATATAGCACTTGAATCTTTAGATATTTTCTCCCCCAATACTTCTTTCAAGCCGGTGGCATTTTGAATATTAAACATCAACTTCTCTGTTGAAGCAATCGATGCAGCAACAGCATGAATAATGTCATGCATTTTAACTGAATTGTCATAGTCACCGTCCAACAATAAACAAGAAGCTTTGAGATGATCTATCAACGTCTGCAATCTATTCCTTCCTTCTTCCAATGTATAAACATCTTCAAACAAATTCCAAACTATAATACACCTTAACAGGTATTCAATCAACAGACTATCACCAGCATCTCCCAGAGCACAAAGCAGAAATAGTGATTTAGCTTCCTCACTTTTCAGAAAATTGTAACTTAGCTCTAAAGTAGAATACAAAGTTTCATCCACATCTCGGATGCGTCTTGGATTAGACCTTTTTAGTTGAACCAAGGCATCTTCCCAAGCGTGAAGACCCTCATTTTTCAATGCATTTGCAATTGTTGATATTGCAAGCGGTAAACCTGCACATTTTGTAATAATCTCATCTCCTACGGAACGATGATCAGAGCTTTCTGCGGAATCACCTACAATCTTCCAAAACAAATTGCGGGCGTCGTCATCAGATAGAGGAGGAATGAATACGTCCTTCTGAGTCTTCATATCTTTGCTTAATAAATCCCGATTTCTAGAAGTTAACAATATTGTGCATGGCCTGATCTCATCATCTTTTCTTTCTTTCGTAGCAACCTCAAACGGAATTCCAATTGCATCCAAGTCAACTTTTGTCCAGACATTATCCAATATTATAAGTAAATTCTTCGCCTTCTTTATCCTGTACCGCAGTCGACCAGCTCTCTGATATTCACTCTCCTCCTGCCTGAATTCCAAGCCTAAATCGGAAGCAAGCTGTTCTTGAATTTTTTTGTAGTCTGGGGTTTGTTTTACCTCGGCAATGGCCACCTCTTGAAATAACCTTTTTTCCTTCATCTGCCAAGCTACTTTTTTCACTAGTGTGGTTTTGCCCACACCTCCCATCCCATACAGCCCAATCTTGTCAACATTAACATCCTGCAATGCGTCTGTAATTTCCTGCAAAGCTTGCTCTCTAGAATCTAAGGCCTCATAGCCTCTAACATACATGGATTCTGTCCTCTGTAGAGCAGGACGGAAGGAAACGCTAGTGAAGTTGGCTTTCTCCAGCAGATCGGCACCAGTCACTGTGGCTTTCGCTGCTTCCTTTCCACACTTGTACCGTTGAATCAAATTAGAACATCCCAGGAAACAGCCGACCTCATTTGCTTTACCTCCATCCTTAATGATGGGTTTTGCTACCCTTTCTATGAAGCCATGTACATCACTCAGCCATTTCTTAACATCGTTATAAATCTCTTCCCCCTGTCTTTTAGCCGACTCTACAAGTTTCTCCACCCTTTCTCTTTTATTTATGAGACCCTCAACTTGTTTTTCGAGGTCGTTGATGTATCTCTGGCACTCGAACACAGAAGATATCTGCCGTTTAAGAAAATCAAAAGACAAACCTGTAGCTTTTGATGCAACTTTTTGAGCAACCGTGAGGGCTAGTTCTTCACCCATTGTTGACAAATATTTGGACAGACACAGACACACACACTCTCTCTCTCCCTCCCTCTCTTTTGTTGTCAAGTAAAGCTACAATGATAGGGTAATTAGGAAGCAAGGGAAAAGAAGAAAAAGAAGTGGACAATATTATATGACAAAATAATTCGGCAAAGGTTTAAGAGAAAAGCTTAATAAATAAAATCCAGCTTTACACTGAGAATAAAAGCCAGGCCGATTCATAATGAAAACAGGGGGCAAAAGAAAACAGAAAAAGATAAAGAACGAACCAGAAAAACAGGGAGACACAAACAACAAACAACTATCAAAGTTTTTAAGAGCAAATCCTCAATGAAAGTAGTGTAGCTTGAAGCAATAGATCACCAAAATTACTTGAACAGACACTTTTTTTTTCTTTTCAAATATTCAAGGGAAAAGCTTAATGAACAAATTCTAGCTCTACACAGAGAACAATAGCAAGGCAGATCAATATTGAAAACGGAAAAAGAGACAGAAACAACAAACAACTATCAAAGTCGAAGTTTCTAAGAGCAAATCCTCAATGAAGCAAATAGATCACTAAAAATACTTGAACAGACTTTTTTTGTTCTTTTCAAATATTTAAGAGAAAAGCTTAATGAACAACTTGTAGCTTTGAACAGACAATAAAAGCAAGGCTAATCAAGAAAGAAGACGGAAAAAGAGGGAGACACAAACAACAAACAACTATCAAAGTCAAAGTTTTCAAGAGCAAATCCTTAATGAAGCAAATAGATCACTAAAAATACTTGAACAGACACTGTTTTTTTTTTTTTTTTTTAAATATTTAAGAGAAAAGCTAAATGAACAACTTCTAGCTTCAAACAGACAATCAAAGCAAGGCTAATCAAGAATGGAAACGGAAAAACAGGGAGACAGAAACAAGAAACAAGAATCAAAGTGAAAGCTGTTAAGAGCAAATCCTGAATGAATGAAAGAGAGAGGTTGATGGGTTGATGCGTGTGTTTCGCTCACAAGAGTTGAGGCAACAGAGAGTGTTTGCAGGTAAAAATAAGAATATGAAATGAAGAAGAAGGTGAAGTAGAGGCAGAGCTTGATGGGTTCATCTAACGCGCGAAACGACTGCTTCCCACGCGGACGACATTTTTCCACACTTTTTGTCACAAAAGTCAATTCAGCCATTTCCCGTCTATTTCTATTATTAAATTATGTTCAGTTTAGGTAAATAGGTCCCTCTCTAAATATTCTTTAGTTTTGAAGATTTTCTTCTGAATTTTATAACATTTTTATAACACTTCTAAAAAACACTTTTATGTAATTTAATCAGTTTTTTATAACATTTTTGAATCGTATTAGATAGTTTTATATATTTAAAATTTCTTTTATATTTTATTTGTTAGATTTTAAATGAATTATTTTTAAAAATATAAAATATAAAATTACTTATTTAATCTAAATCTAAAATTTAAAAAAGTTAAAGTCCAAGTGCTCGAGCAAAGATCACCTCATGATTTGTCTTATAAAGAAGTTTACGGGAAAAAGAATCATTATTATGAAAGGATTCCCTCAGTGTTAAGGGTATAAGAGTAATTGGATATAAAAAAAAAAAGTAATCAGTTTTTTAAATTAATTAAAAAGGGAATTTTTGAAAAAGTATGTGAAGTGGCCGACACCCCAAAAATTATTTCAAAATTTAACCTATTAAGCTTAACCAATAACATTAATTTATGGAACTTATTACAAGGTTTTTCTCATAGCTGGCTTCTGACATCTAAATAATTGAGAATGACACACTGGTCTGCTTCACGTGCCGATGGTTCAATTGCGGCCAAAAGACTATTTCCCACCCATAGTTTGAGGCGGGGACAAAGTCCCACCCGCAAGTTTTCAAAAATCCAATCTCTCATTCATGGAAAGAATTTAATATTAAATAAAATAGTAAACAGTAACATTTCAGGGGCAATTTTATCATTTTATGATTAAAATTTTATAAAATAATAAAATAAATTTAAAAAAAAATAAACTGGCCACAGCCGCCGATGCCGACAGCGGTGGCCGGTGATAACCGCACCAGGTGGCCGGCCAGGCCTCCCCGTTCTGTGGAGGCCGCCAGATCGGCCGCCTCCTGTTTTGGAGGAGGCGACCGATCTGGCGGCCTCCACAGAACGAGGAGGCGGCCAGATCTGGCCACCTCCGCCAGATCTAGCCACCGGAAACGGCTGAAGAGGACCGATATTGGTCCCAGCGGTCGTTTCCGACCACGTTTGTCGGGGGAGAAGGCCAGATCTGGCCTCCTCCTCCAAAACTGGAGGCGGCCAGACGGGGAGGCCCGATTTGGCCTCCCCTAGAACCAGGTGGCCGGAGACGGCCACTTCGTGCTGTTATCACCGGCCACTGCTGCCCGCATCAGTGGCTATGGCCAGTTTATTTTTTAAAAATTTTAAAAATTTTTTTAAATTTTTTTTAAAATTTTTAATAATTTTTTTAATTTTTAATATATTTTTTAATATTTTATATTTAAAACTATTTTATAATTTTATTTTAAATTTTTAGTTATTAAAGGGTATTTTAGTCATTTCATTTAAAAATTTATAAAATAAGTTTGAATTTTGGTCCAAGGGTGGGAGACAAGGTTTTTGAAAACTTGCGGATGGGACTTTGCCCCTGCCTCAAACTATGGGTGGGAAATAGTCCTTTGGCCTTCAATTGCATTAAACAATTCCCATTTTAAGGGATCGAAAATTATGTCAAACATTTCAGTTTTTTTCGATGATTAAATTTAATCAACTCTATCAAATCTTTTATGATCAAATTTAATTATTTTTGTCAATATAATGGTTAGATTCTACCATTAATAGAATCAGATGATCATTATTAGGCACATGATAAGATTATTTATTTCATTTTTTTAAAATTTTATTAATTTTTAAAATTTTTTATTATTATTTTAATATTATTTATTTTAAATTTATTTTTAATATTATTTATATTAAATTTTTTATTTTTTAATATTAATATTAATATATTGGAATTTTATAAAAGATATTTAGGTATTTTATAAGAAAAATGTGGGCACTTAGCCTTTTACACCTTTTTACACTTTCTGCATGTAGAGTTAGAGTTTTTAGCTAAAAGAAACTTTTGGTTGAG
>JAJEJH010001786.1:0-17444 GCA_026122585.1 Anacardium occidentale
TTTTAATATTTTATATTTATATAAAATTTATTTTATTAATTTATAAAATTTTAATATTAAAAAAAAATGCCCCTAATTATTAGGGTATACTTATTATTTTTAATAAAAAAAATATCTTAAGGTGGAAAACTGGGGTTTTAAACTTAAGCGGGTGAGACTTTGTCCCTGCCTCAAACTATGGGTGGGAAATAGTCCTTAGGCCTAACACTGTTAATGTATCTTTACCGTAATTGATCTTTAATAATTAAAAAGTAAAAAATTATTAAAAATAAATTATTTAAAAATTATATGTATAATTTAATATTATATTTGAAAAAATTAAATATATATATATATTAATAATTATTATATTTAATTGATAATAATAAAATAATATTAAAATATTATTTAACTTAAATATTTTAAATAATTGTATTTATAAATTAGTATTATATTTGTTATAATCAGTTGTTTGATAGTTTATAAAATCATATTTATATTCTTTATTTTTTGTATAATTATTATTTTTACAAATATAATTTATGTATGTAAATTAAATTTCTAAATCTAAAAGTATGCTCTCGAAATTTTTTTAAATTTAAAAAAAAGGGCCTTTAAAATTTCATTAGCATTAGTAAAATTTCTAAAATTTGTAATTTAAAAACATATAATTATATAATATTTATATATGTAATTTATTTTTTGGGGTGATATAATCATTTTTTTAAACTATTAGGTGCAGAATGAAATTTAAATTCTTTCCAAAATAATCCCAACTTTTTTAAAATTACAAAAAACCATTTAAAAATTTTTTTTACACCCCTGAAATTTTCAAATTTTAAATTTACATTAAACTTATGATTATATGACATTTACACCCTTAATTTATTTTGCTTTTTGGGGTGTAATTATTATTTTTAAAAATATTAAAAGCAAATTAAATGAGGGTAAATTATGTTCAAAATTTTAATAAGTGAAAATAAAATTATAACAAAATTAAAATTATCTTAATAATTTTTTGATATATAAGGTGGAAGTGGTAATATATTATTTCTTATATTACATCACCATTGGTAATAAAAGACTACTAAAATTTTTTATTACTTACAAACCAAATAAAATAATATAAATAATAAAAGATAAATTGTCAAAGTAATCTTTGTTAAGAATCCCTGGTTCATCATAAGGGTAGTCATGCAACAAAAATTTTATAATTCAATTAGAGTTTGAGGATAGCCACAGGATAGTTTCCTTTCAATGAATAAGAGAATAAACTAATCAAAACATCCATAAAGTGTTTTCAGAGTCATACTTACATAAGAGAATAAACTAATCAAAGCACTATGATGGCCTATATGAAGCAAAGTAGAAGAGAGCTATCAAACTAATTTCACAGTGCTAGTAATGACTAGCACAGCCTCGCATGGGTATGAGTGCACAGGTTTGTGTTTGGGTAATTTGCAAAACGTATCAAATGAAGAATCTGTAGCTTTATATAGACATCAAGCACACGACACTATACACCTACCAAGACAATCAATCTTATGCCATTAAAGCCCAATCAACTATTATTGCATGTGACCTATAAGCTTTCTATTGAATTAATAGTATATGGATTCAAGTTGATTTGAACACAAATTGCAAATGACCTTCAACAAGACATCATGAATATCTAATTAGCAAAGTTTCAATGAACATCTCTAAACTCGTGCAACCCCTAGGTTAAAGCACAATAGAATCTTTTTGTCACATTGTGTCTCACGAGGCAAAGACGAATTCATATCTATTTCAGTAACTCCTCATATAATTAGATATATGTCCAAACTAGATACATCGGATTAGGCACCAACTGAAGCCTACTATAGCCATAGATTTATTATTTATGGATTTTCTTTATAAAGACATCATTCTCATACTGAAAAACAACGAATCCTTTGCTGATTTACTATAGCTTTTGTACTAATCATGATATGACAAATTACTTATCTTTATAAATCCTAGTTATGATGGTACATTGAATGATGTCAAATTGTATTACTTTTAGCACAAGATGATATAACGACTTCAAATCGAAGGATCATATGTACCAATTAAGTTAAAATGATATTTTCATAGACATAAGAGTCACCATCTATATGGAATCCACTTCATAGGTCTGTTCAGTGAATATGACCACTAAATCATGCACTTACATGTTACGCTAAGCTATAAGCAACAATTTGACATGTGCAAGTTGTCGCTACCTTTTACTAGAGTCATTCAATACCATAATAATCTCATTACCATCAATCATGTCCTAGGTCATAGTGTGTAATAGTCAAGATTTCGTTTATGGTAATTTTCATAAGATTATATTTATTTTTTGTATTTTAATGATTTAAAATTTAGTAGAATTTACATTAAGGGTAAAATAGTCATTTTGACTTTGTTTTAAGTTTTCCATATGTTACCATAAGATGATGCCACATGTATAATATGAAAAGATAAGAATTTTATAAATATCGTGGATGCACAACTGTGTGTGTCATGTTTTCCATTACCTATACAAAGCATATTTAATTTTAAAATTCATAAGTTCTTAATGTGCAACATTTAGAATTTTTTTAAGAGAGAAAATCAAAGAGTTAAAAAGTACGTAGGAATAAGCTCTTCAAGTAAGTAATATACTTACCTTTAGTAGTTAAAATTCTGATCTTGCTCTGAAATTTGATTGTTGTATTATGTGATGAGCTTGTAAGAAGTTGTTTTAAGGTTGTATGTGATAAATTTTAAGTTTTGAATTAAGATATTGTTTGATGAGTTTGATTTATATTTTAAGCTATAAATTCATAAGTAAATCGTGTTTATTTCAAGTATAAGTAAAATATGATTATGCTTGTGATTATTTGAAAAGAAACAAAAGTAATTGGTGATTGAAATACATGATGAATTAAAAGGTGATTGTAATGAGCTGGGATGTATTCATGTACCCCTGTATGTGTTCACCTTGTGTTACTTTACAGCGTAAGTAAGCACACACTCTCACGCATCACATGCATCGCAAGCTTGCTTGCCACCAATGCCTGTACACCTCTGTGCCCAAGCACCTTTACGTCATAACATGGTGTTGTATTGCCTAGGTTCTGCCTTATGTGTAAATTTTTTTGCAATTTTAAGCTATTCTTGCATGCTTTGGTTTCCAAATCTTTACCAATGCACCATCTTCAGGGTTTTTGAGCTTCTAATGAATTTTGATATGAATTTGAATGTCAACAGTCATCATGATCCATATTAAACAATCAAATTGAAGATCACATCCAAGGTGATCCACTTATGGAGCAATGTAATCATACAAGTTCTAATGTTAAAATATGTTATTTATGCCTTATATTTAGTTTTTAGGTAGCTTTAAAATTGGCCAAATGACAAATTCCCATCGAAGATTTCCTTAAATGACAAACTCCAGCTCATAAAAGTTTAAAAAGTCAAGTATCCACCATTTTTTGGTGAAAAGACCAAAATACCCTTTATAAAATTCAATAATATTAATATTAAAATAAAATTTAATATAAATAATATTTAAAACAAGTTTAAAATAAAATAATATTACAATAATAAAAAATTGAATAAATTAATAAAAATTTAAAAGATACAATAAATATTTAAAAAAGTATCCACCATTGTTGGCAGTTATGGCCAACGTTAATTTCATTAGATGGTAAAAAATAGTCACCTGATTATATTGATGATCAGATTTGACTGTCAAAAATTTGACAAAAATGGTTGGAATATTTGACACTAGTCGTTTTCAGTCATTTTAGATGGTAGAGATGGCTAGATCTAGCCACATCTACCATCGTGGCAGTCAGATCCGACCACTAATAGAATCAAATGGCCGTTTTCAACAACTTAGTGAGATTAAAGGTGACTACTGCTATTGGTGACGCTGCTTACGGTGGTGTTTTTAAATATTTATTAATTTATAAAAATTTTATTATTATTTTATTAAATTTATATTTAATATTGTTATAAAATTTATTTTTTAATTTTTATTTAAAAAGACAAAAATACCCTTTTGACTTTGGTCAAGGGTAGGTATTTAACTTTTTAAACTTTCATAGTTACGACTTTGTCATTTATGGAAACCTTGGGTGGGAATATGTCATTTGGCCCTTTAAAATTCCTTGTATTTTGTCTTTTTAATATTATTTTCTTAAAGCAAGTTATGTCATAGTTAGGTAACTAGAGTTAGTTTAACCATAGTTAAAGATTACCTATATAAGGGCAACTTAAAGTCATTGTAAAGAACTTTTAATAAATTTATGAAAGCTTGAAAGCTTTTGCTTTTGTCTTATGTTTTAAAAGCTTTGAATTTTTGTGAACCAAATCTTTCCTTTATCAAATTTTGCCATTGCAAGAGGAAATTGGTAGTGGAGATTTAAGTTGGTGAGTCTTGAAACAAATTATGAGACATTTCCTTTAAGCTTGAATTAGGCAATCTTTAGGCTTGGATCAACTTCAAGTGGGTAGATGTTTATCCTTTAAGCTTAATGCATTTCTTACCAACTTTATCAAGTAAGTTATTACAACTTGTATTGTGGTTCAAACTTCATCTTCCTACCTTTCATAGTATTGGTTCAAAGGGGATTATTTGTTTACTGACCTAAGAGTATAATTGTCCTTTTAGACTTGACATTGCGGTTAAAAGTGAAATTCCATGTTAGAAAATAGATTTGTAAGGGTTTAAGGGTAAATTAGTCATTTAGAAGATATATGTGACTTGTATATGAGTATTCTTGGGAGAATATTCCATGTATAATGCAAAAAGAGAGAAAATCTGATATTTTCATTGGACACATGACCATGCATCACCTTATTTAGCCATATATACTTTTTATTTCAGTTTTGCATAGGTTCTAACTTTCATCTTCTTCTTCTCTTTTTCCCCAGTGAACTCTAGAGCAGTTAAGGGTGAGCAACCAGCAATCCAACATGTTATTAAAGATCCAAAAACCCCTAGAGAGGGAGAGATTTAGCAGCTATGACTAGAGTTAAATGTTTCTTTACCTTTTTCACTTTGTTTCATAGCATATTTTCTCTATTGTTTACGTTGAGTGATACTGCTACTTGTTTATCTCGTTGGAACATATGGATAATGATTTAGAAACTAATTGAGTGGCTGATTTTATGAAAATGTGCTTATATGCCTCTATACATGTGTTTCATGCTTTATTTGTGAGATATGACATGATTGAGGTGAGATTTTGATAAATATATTGATGTTTGTTGAGGCCTTGAGTTATATTAATGATTAATTAAAAGTTGGGAAATGTACTGATGGAAATGGTTAGGATTTCTAGGTTTTTAAATGGGTATTTACACAGATTAAGTTGAGGATACGACCGTGTACCCACAAGTGTATAACTGTGTGACCTCATTTCTGTATTAACACGACTATGCATGATAGTCTATGTGCTTAGATAACTTAGACATATGCCTATGTGATTGAGAACATGACCATGTGCTCATTCCTAATTTTACATGTCTATGTAACATGACACAAGAGTGTTATATAAGCAGACACACACCCTCAATAATAACAAAAGAAAACAATGTATCATGCATGATTAGCAGCAGGTAGCATAGCATGATATACTATAGTTTTCAAAAATGGATCTAATAGCATTTTTTTAAAATATAAATATACGATGTTTTAAACATCAGTTAGGATACATACAAGAACGAACTTATGAGTTCGCACACCCATTAGAGAGGGAAATTAGTATCCGTTGGAGAGGATATGATTATTGACCAAACTTGTTAGAGAGAGTGCTAATTATGCATCAGTAAATTTCAATAAGATTGAACTTATACGACTAAGGTGTCAAATCCTTATATTCATCAGTTTGATTAGTATAGTAATTATTTTCAAATACAATATTTTCATATTTAGTTTTTCAATATATACTATACGTATATATTTAGCATCTATGGATCATAGCTATTATTTCAGAAAGAGTTTTCAGAAAATAGACCCAAGGGCAAATCTTTTATAGTTTTTAGTATTGACATGATATCAGAGCATGCACATCATGTCATATACAACATTCACGAGAAATTGAATAGATAAAGATCAATAATGCTATAGAAACACAAGATTTTATAGAAAAGAGAAAACTAAACTAGTTGTTACGTGATGAGTCAAAATTGAAACAAAGCTTGAAATCTGCTTGTGTTAGAGTTAGGAAATGTTTACTGTGTGATTTTATCGCTCACTCTTCTTTCTTGTTTCCTTTTTTGCAAGTTAGTGATTATTATAATAAAAGTCAAGGAAAAAAATAAAAGTCAATTCAAATGAGGAAAGGGCTAATACAGACAAAGTAAAGAAAATGTTCTGCTCAACAATGCAATACTGCACTCCAACGTTGAGCTCCTACTGCATCTACATGCCTCTATGTGCTTGCACACTATTTGCCTTGTCATGGATGTCATCGTGTGCCCATTCACTTACAGTTGCATGCCTTTGGCCTCACTCACTTGCCTATCTGCATGCATGCTGTGGCATGGCACCATAATGCCATGCTTCTATCCCCTGTACCACAGCATGGCACTATAGTGGTAGGTTTTGCCTTGTGTGTAAGTTTCTTGCATTTTCAAGTTAGTTTTTGCATGCTTTGGCCTCTAAAACTTCTCCAAGGCACCCTCCTTGAAGTCTTTGAGTTTTAATGATTTTCAAAAACATCCAGTTGCAATTAAAGTTCAAATTCAAGATCAAACATCCAAGTTAAAGAACAAGCGAGGCAATCCACCTAAAGAAAGATGCAAGCATGCAATTTATAACATATTAAATACGTTTATATTTTTATTGTGTATTGTAATTAGTTTCTAGGTAACTTTAAATATCTTTGAATTTGTCTTTTTCATTTTATTTTATTCAAGCAAACTGTATCCTAGTATAGGTGACTAAAGTTAGTTTTTAACTATGGTTTGCAACATGCCTATATAAAGGCAACTTGAATTCATTGTAAAGGACTTTTTGATGAATTTATAAACCTTTTGAAAGCCTTGTGCTTTTCTTCTTGAATTTAGAACTTATTGGTTCTTGTGTTCATTTCTTTCTTTTATCTAATTCTAGTTACAAGATAGAATTGGTGGTAAAGATTCAAATTGGTGAGTTTTGAAGCAAGTTAGTAGAAACTTTCTTTAAGCTTGAATCGAGGCAATTTTAGGCTTGGATCAATATCAAGTGAGTGGATAATTATCCTTTAAGCTTGAGTGCAATTGCTTGCAAAACTTTATCAAGTAAGTTATACAATTTGTGTTGTGACTTGAACTTTATCTTCCTACCTTTCCTTGTGTTGGATGAGTGAGGTTTATTATTGAAATATTAAGACAATAGAAGTTGAATGAAGTTGTGATAGACTTTGGAGTTATTCTTGCTTGAAATTTTGCTTAAACTTGTATGAATTTAGACTTGATCATTGTTGGATTTTTATTTTTATTTTTATTTTTTTTTTTGGAATGCCATTTAACACCAATTTTTGAGGATTAAGGGCTATGAATTTAGATAAAAAAACTTGCTTTATATGACTATGCTAAAATTGAAGGGACGCATGGTCATGTGTCTCTAGGACGCACAATCGTGCTCACAAAAATCTCAAATTTTCACACTTTTCAAAGCTACACATGAAAAAGTCTCCTAAGGAGATACATGTACATATCAAGCCTCTAAATGACTATTTTACCCTTGAATTCTCTAAACTTTATTTTTTTTATCATATAAATTCATTTTTAACACTGATTTTCAGTCTAAAAATATTATTCCAACCTCGGGATGTTATATTACGTATCCTTCATATGGGTGAATCATTTCAAATCTTTCATTGTTTGTTTAGAAAAAAAAAAAAAAAAAAAAGTAAAATGTAGGAGCCTTTGAGTTCTCATTTATCACAAAGAGATTTATGAGCTCCTTGGCCACAAGCTCACTAACCCTTAAGAAGTGGTATGATATGAACAACCTTAAAATGCATTGATAGACATCTAGGGATAACTAGAAAATAAGCAACCCCTAATAGGTCAATCACCTCTTGTATAAATGGGTGTAAATGGAAAGTCACTCCATACCTCATAATAGCATTGGACAAAGTTGCATGTCCTTTTAGAGGATTATTGTATAAGCATTCCCTTGATTTTCGTAACCCAATAAAAAGACCATAACTCTCATTTGTACAAAATAATAATGTCACTATAAAAGGTGACAATGCTATAATTTCTTCATACATCAGAAGGATAAGCTGAAGAAACACCTTCCTCTATTTGTTTCCCCTCAAAACTATCTCATTAGGTTAAGCTCTTAAGGTAACCTTAATGGGAGATATAGCTACTTCAATTTAATGTCCTCTTCTTTTGATGGATTAAAAGGGAGCATCCTTAAAAGGTGAGCCTTCCTACTCAACATAATAATAGAGTCAAACATCATTAGAAAATTTTTAAAACATTTGAAAAATTTTCATCAATAAGAGCTACAAAAGATAAGGCCTTAAAGAAGAACATAAATTCAAAAATATATTGCCTTGATAAAGGCGAACAAGTAAGGCATGACTTGAGAAGATGTTTGGTTTGAAAAATTAGGGTTTTTTAAGAACATTTAGGGAAACTTAACAAATTACATAGAGACCTAGCAAATCGTTTATAAACAATTGAGTAAAAAGGCAAGAAAACATTTGCACCATCAAATTTTACCCAAATACGTGTTTTGATAATCCATTCAAGATAGAAAAGCATAGGCCTCAAGGCATCATGACTCCTAAAGCAACTTGATTGGCACATGATTCACGGACGTGGCACCTTAAATGCTCACCACCTAACTAGTTGAAATCTTGATTGTCCATGTGGCTTATCTATACAAAAGAGGAAAAATTTTCGTAGCATTATTTGCACTTCATAAATTGGGGGATAATTGTTATGCACTCGAAAATCCTCTTTAAAGTCAACTCTCAAGGATGATTGCACATACTGATTCGTAAATAGTAACCAACAAAGAGCAACTAAGAAAGCACTTCAAGGATCAAAACCTAAGAAGGACCAACTATATTCTATATTCCTCACAACAAGATATCTAGTGTATGTATGTCACAATCTCAATAATAATTTGATATTAATGAGATGTTTCCTATTACCAAAGAATCAACCTCCTAACAACCGATAGAAAAAAATTATTTTACCTCCATTTTGGAAGTCATTATTGTATTAATACTCTTAATTACTATGTTTACTCACATGTGTTCCCCTTTCTCATTATAAATATGAAAAATAAGGAATCAATAAGTTCAAAACTTAGGCCCTTCAAGATTTCCAGCCGAACCACATAGAAGTTATTTGTCTCCACTTTATACATTTTGTCTTCTTATATCCTTACACTCACAAGATCGGTGTACTTCTTGTTATCGCAAATCTATACAACAAAGCTTACAAAAATAGGTGATTTATTATGTTGTACTATATTTGAATTAAAAAATATAATCTCCAGATCAATCAAGAATTAAACAAACACTAGTACTAGCTTGTTTCATTGAAGGATAATCAATGCACCAGGACTAGAGAAATATATTAAAGGGCTGCAGGATGGTCTCCTTTTAATTTAAGTTGTATTTATCCTCAATTCATCCTACATCCTTTTTCTTAAAATTTATTTCCAATAGACATTTTCTCAGGTCAATAGTTGCTTATTGTACTATGGGCATAGTATTTGTCAACACTTTTTTTTTTTTTTTTTTTTTCTCTTTTGGTTTTAAAATCATTCCTTCAATACTAAATTCCAATAATTAAAATTGTGTTTCAATAAATAAAGAAAAAATTGCGCTGAGTAAAGATTATTTTTAAGTAGTTAACTATTTTTTTCCCTCAAAGAGACTGGTGTTATTTGAAGTCATAATATATAGAAAAAATTGGACTGAGAAAACACATTATTAGGAGCATTCAACTGAAAGAAGAAGGGGACCATGGTATCTCCCTTAGGGATATCATGAGGTAGGGCTCGAATCGGGGACGTCATCGAGAATGAACTGACCTAGTTTACCCGTCCTAAATAAAGTAAGAAACTTTTTTGATACCATCAACCGAGCTTCAGATGCCTTATGAGGTACCTTCAAGGCCTTCTGCAGCACTTCAAACTGTTGTTCTATGAGACTCTCCAGGTCATTTTCATCTTCCACATTACCATTGAATTCATTCAGACTTTCGTATAATGATCGTTGGACTTTTGTTACGAGATCCTGTAAATGAACAAGTAGACACTAGAAGTTTAGAGATGAGCCCATCTCAAGATAACTAAAATTGGCAACATTGGTATGCAGAAGAACAAGAGCTATTTGAAAAGCAATTCTGATCAACCATTTGAACACAGACGTTAATGGATGAATCTCTTTATGGTAAATGAAAATATATTACTAAAGTTAGAAGCTTAACATTTCCAAGCTAGTGCTGAGCAATATGTAAGTGACGTATTCACTTTCCATATATCATAACAATAAACAATAGTTTGAGGGAATCCTTTGATTTTCTTACCACAGACTAATATATGGAATCAGCATGCAATTTCTTTTTCTTAGAATTCTATAAAACTAAAAGAAAACTTCCCCATATCTTTAAAATTCTGTAAAAGAACCTATGACATATCTAGAAGACTGGTTTAACTACTAAGCCTGGAACCAGACACCAAAAATGCCACTTCAACTTTGAGCTTAGTTGTGCAAATAAAGTAGTAGAACTCAGTACAAATTGCAGATCAACCTTCAAGCTATTGTACAAAGACTGTGGCAGTTAATAACTAAAATCATACAGAAACAAATTTTCATGTAATCATATTCGCAATTGAAAATCTTACTCACAGGAAAATTTCAAAAAATTAGAGACTCCAATAAGAAAAACCAACTTGGTTAAGAATTCCACAGTTGCTCTGATTAGAACCTAAAAATAACTATTTTAATAGTAACAAACAAACTAAATCCTGAATAAACTATGCCATCCAGATCTTAGAAGGAGAGAGATCTTCAGTACCTCAATGTAGAGCACATCTGAAACATTAGGTGGTTTTCTTCTTTTTGGAAGAAGGTCTTTAAGATTATATTCATGTTTGTCATCAGATGCATATTGAGACACTTCTGTTCTATTACTCAAGTGGCTCCAATGAAGAGGGGTGCCTCGAATATTTAATATTGCCAGTAAGTATTGAGTGATGCGCTCCTCACCCACCACTGAATCTTTAATGGACCCTATATATGGCATTACAAAAAAAACCTTGATAAACAATAAGATCCTAATTGGCCAACCACATAAAATATTAAAAGAATCCTGATAACATAGACCCCATTTTACATCAGTACAAACATATGGCAGAATCAGTTTACAGTAAATGCTTCCCAAATACCTTTTCTCTAATTACAAAAGATTTACATAAATTCTGTAGTTTTTCATTCACTGCTACATGGTCAAAATCCACCAATCTTGATCTTACCAACATATTCTTGCTGATAAATATAAAAAGCATCTTCAGATGTTCATAAACAACGTACCACAAGTTAATCATTCAAAATTTTGAGAAATAAAATACAGGAATTAGAAATAGAATCTAATTCTGAAAGAGGGTTCAACCTGCGAGAGCTAGCTTTAACCCTGTTTCAATATCTGGGATACTTGGGACTAATACACCTGGCGTGTCTAAAACATATATGCTAGGCCGATGGGCGATCTGTATTAAATAAGGGGAAAAGGAAAGTCAATGTCCAAATTTTCTGAAGGGAAAATTTTCATTAGACAATGATAACAAGGAAAGCTAAACTGCAGAGACTAGGGAAAATGAATAGAAACAATTGACATTTTTTAATTTGAGAAAAGAAAGACAGAAAGAGACATTGTAAGAACTTGAAATTTTGGTACTGAAAAGTTAAAGCAGCATCACAAATAGGTGAAAGGAAAGTATCTAAATAAAGATTTATGCAAATGATTTCTTCATATAAGCAGCATTAGAAATAGCTATATTGTTAGTGAAAAGAAAAGTATCGAAATAAAGGTTTATGTAAATGATTTTCTTCACATACTTCCACATTAAAGCCAAAAAGAAGCCAAAGCTATGTTGTTCCCCTTGTTCTGTCCAAAAACAATAAAAAAAAATATATTCACATCCAAAACTCTAAATTCTAGCAACTACAAAAAAAAGATATATACAAGCTAAAGAAGAAGACCATAAACATGAAAGGCAAAGCCAGAACATTGTTACCCTTTACCAAAGTCACAGACAATATCATTATCTATATCTTACAGGACTATAGAAATTTTCTGGAATGTAAGCACATAATCACCAGAAAGAACGAGAGGGAGAATAAGATACGTGTTCCCGAAATAAAAAATGACCTTGAATCCTGCAATATCTTGAGTGACACCAGGCAATGGACCTACTGTAGCTCTTTTTGTCTTCTCTTGCACTGTGTAGAAGATTAAAAAATGTTATTGCATAATAAACATGAATTTGAGACAAAATAAACTGCAAATTCAGTTGCACCAAATTTTGGGCTACATTATAGTCATGAAAGCACTGTTGGACACCTAATATAGCTACGTCTTACCAGGAAAGCGAGACAAAGCAATTTGATGGACTGAATTGATTAAAGCAGATTTCCCAACATTAGGAACGCCCACCACCATAACAAGGAGTGTAGGTTCCCTTGCAATCACTTCCTTCAATTTTAACTCCACATGATCAAGAAGCTTCCACAAATGATCCAGGGAGAAATATTACCAACAAGAACGCAAGTAAAAAAAGCAAGTAAGCAGAGATTCACAAAAATTTAACCAAATATCTAGAGTCAATCAAATATAGAAAAATAACTTCACATTCCAAAAATATAAAGAGAGATTCCAGCGTTCTGATTTTGTACTCATCTCAATATTTGAAGACTACATCTAGTAACATAAACCATGGGAACAAAGATGATAGTTAACTAATAAGACAAAATGGTCCAAATTGTGTAAGGAATAGAACTTTATTTTTTTTTGGGTAAGTTAAGATATAGGACTTTATAGAACACATAGACTAACCTTTTTAACAGAACTCCGACTGTGAGCATTAATTGCAATGCAATCTTGCTTGCACATACCAAAATAGCGTACCCATTTCTGCAACAATTAAACAAATAAACATTAAATTCTAAATATAACATTCATAGTAAAATACCCATGATATCGAAAAAGTGAAAATGAAAACATAACATAACTGAAACTCCATTCATCTCCCTATGGATTGAACGTAGTTACTAGTGGACAACTTCAATCAGAAAAAAAATATAGATAAATGAAAATCTTACAAAGTAATTTCATGAATTTCAGAAAAGGTTTCTTAAGAATTTCCCCAATAATGGAATGTACTCACATTTGAAACTAATGGAAATTCCCTCACAAGATAAAAGAAGATAAATCTCAGATTTGCATTATGTAGAAGAAGCAAAAGTTTACATTCAAAATATTAGGGTTGGCTAAGTCTTTCTTGTTGAGAGCGATGACCCGGCGTTTGGCAGATAGCTGCGGCTGTAAATCTGGGTGGGCAGAAGACAAAGGAATCTGTTCATGCAAAACTGAATTTTTATTAAAAAGACAGAGAGAGAAACAAATAAAAACATAAGCAAAACTACAGGTGAGAGCTTGTGCAATGGACCCGGGCATCGCGGACTTCAATGACGAGATCGGAGACTTTGAGACGGCTTTTGATGGCTCGAGTGGCAGCAGCCATGTGGCCTGGGAACCAGTTGATAATTCCACCGTCTTTAGCAAACCCCATATCTCCCAATGCTTTCTTTACTATTCTCTTCATCCCCATTGCTTCAATTCAAACTTTAGAAACCAAAAATGTCAAGTATCGTAAGGTCTGCGAAAGGGTTTAACACAAGCATAACATAATTATAAAATGAAGACTAATCCCGACACACTTAAGAAGCTAAAAAGAAAAACGCCCAACCAAGATATAACCTTCATAATGGTAGGCCAATTATTAGAAATAAACCAATGAACTGACTTAGAATAAGAATCAAGATAAATATAATCTATAGTAAAGTAGAGAGATTAGCAAACAAAAGCGGCACTCGGGAAATCTTGCTCTCACTAAAACCAAACACCATTCACTTTCAAGCGCACACAACAGAGTCCAAACAAGCCAGTCCGCTCAAATTCACAAATGACAGAATAAGTAAGAGGAAACTAATCAAAGATTCCTTAGAGCAATTTTCCCGTCATCTCTCATTAAAACCGAACAAAAAAGAAAAGAATTGGCTGAGACATAAACTTCAAAAACTAACCATAAATTGTACTAATCAAACAATTCACCAAACAACTGCTGAACAACAATAATAACTAATTAAAAATCAAACATTAGGTACCCATAAAAGCTAACAACACATTACAGACTACACGCACTCACAGATGAAGTTAAAAATCATCTAAAGTTTTAAACAATGAATTTTAAAAAGCACAAAATTTATACCAAAAACTCCAATATTGCTACCCGAAAGCTGGAAAGTAAACAAGAAAGATGAATGATAGGTTGGCAGTTACAAGATAAGAGTTTGTTTCTTTTTGTTGCGATTGGATATGGAGATGCAAAAACGGTGTCCAAGACACAAAAGAGCACAACTGGAGCGGGAATTTTTCGTTGGGACACAGTTTTCAGTCTTATTAGGGACTCATGAAGGCCGGAGTAACTATTTCCCACACAAACGGGGATGAAATCGCTGTTTTTCCAAAGTCATTTTCCTTAAAATTCTCAAAATTCTGATATACCCTACATTTGTTCATTTTCTCTTTATATATACAAGGTTATAATAGTAAATTTACTTTGTTTTCACGACTCCCTTACAATTCACAAGTGGATGAATTACATTTAATTTTACCCATTTTGTAATTTTAACTTTATGATTTATTCTTTTACTGATAATGTGGCATCAACTTGTGCTATCATATTTTTACAGAAATTTTCATTTTTTATTACATAGCCTTTCATTATTGACAGTTTTGGAGAATTATTAATATTATTTAGTTGAAAATAAATTTAATTATTAAAAAAATTAGTGTTAGAATAGTATCGAACCTATTCAACATTGGATTTACGTCAAAAATTAGAATTATAATAAAATCATATTAACATCGAAAAATTTAACATTCGATTTGTCTCAAATTTAATAAAAAAAAATGACAATTTTTTTAATTAAATTAGCATTATAAAAAATCTAATACTAATATGATATTAATTAATATTGGATTCTATCTAATACTAATTTGATATTAGTTATGATTAATATCATCTTAGCGTCTGATATTGTCACATGTTAATATGTGTGTTTTAGTGTAAAGATAACAATGGTCTAATTGAGATTGCATATTTAAAAAAAGGCCCGCGTCCGACCCAGGTTTTATTAAATGACATTTCTCACTTAACAATTTTAAAAAATTAAATATCAATTTATTGATTAAAATCAACCGTTAAATTTAATAATCAACCATTAAATTTAACTAATCAAAGAGGTATTTTGTCTTTTTTGATAAAAATTAAAAAATAATAAAATTTATTTTTATAAAAAATAAATAAAATATAAAATAATATTAATATAATATTAAAATAATAATATAAAATTAAAAATTAATAAAACTAAAAAATTAATAAAAATTTTAAAAATAAAATAAATTTTAAAAATAATTATTACTGTCGGTAGCATCGCCAACGATAGTGATTGTCGTTAATCTAATCAAATAACTAAAAACCATCACTTAGTTTAATTGACAGTCATATCTATCTATTTCGGCAGCAAAAACAGTCAGAATTAATCGGAGGCTGCCATAAGAATGGTAAAAAACTATCAATTTCAAACATATTTACTGTTTTCGGTCCTCTTCAATAGTAGAGGTGCCCAAATTCATTAACTTTTTAACGATCAGATTTAGTTATTTATACTATCAAACCGGTCAAATTTGGTCACCAATAAAATCATGTGGCTAAATTAATAGCAACGATGGCCGTTTTTAAAAATTTTTATTTATTTTTACATTTTTAATTAATTTTTATAAATTTTTTTATCATTTCAATATTATTTTATTTTGGTATTAATATTATTTATTTTTATAAAATGAATTTTAGTAAAATATTATAAAGATTGAAAGAAAGGTTGGCATTTAACTTTTTAAAACTTTTGGGGTGGGCAATTTAAGAAAACCTTGGGTGGGAAATAGTGCTTTAGCCTTTAAAAAATAAAATAACTACAATTTCAATAGCAAATATTAGTTCTATCATAAGTTGGTGGCAACTCCTGGTTTTCTCAATACATCTTTCAATTGTTACAGAAAAATTAAGAGAAATATGCACTCACCTAAGCTTTTTGCTATTATTCTCAGCATTGAAGGTTTTTAGCCACATTTTTCTCAACCTATGACGGCATTTTTGAATGCCACAAAGCTCTTTACCGATACTTTAATTTCTACCATTGAAGCGTGCATCATTATAAACTTTATCAATGAAATATAAAACGCCGATAAAGGAGAATAAAAACACCGTTAAAGGGTGAGTAAATACCAGTGTCCTTTTGTTTATTTAACAGCACATAAAACCGTTAGTAAAAAAGTTTTGTTGTCAGAAAATAAGTTCCTGCTATGGTATTTAACGACACTTTATTTGCTTATAACAGCGTTTTTATGTTTTTTTGTCAATATTTATGTGTTTTTTTTTTTTTTTCTTATTTAACTTTTATCTGCGTTTATTTAGTTGTATTGGTGTTGTCCAGAGGGATTTTATCAACATTTGTTTGATATAGCGGCGCTTTTCTGTATTCCCACCAGTGCTCGCATATTCTATTTTTGTCGTTTATTCAATTTTTACCGACATTTGATTAATTGTGCCGACATTTATTGGAGACCTTTTAGCGGCATTTTCAAACACAATAAGAGCTGTGGAGGTGAATAAATTTTTTCCAAATCACATATTATGCAGGCAGTCCCTTCGATAAATGGTATCTAAATCACAGATAATGCCATAACAATCCGATGCCCACTTTTATTTTCTACTAATTAAATACGCTTCGAGCGGTGAACAACTTCTAAAATGCAACAATTCTGTCGAAGGTGGAAAGGAAATGCGTAAGGTATGTCATTGCGTACACATGTTTCTCTTTACTTCCATTAGGAAAAATTTTTCTCAATGGATTTTCTATCATTCATAGATTCTTTTTTAAGGTATTTATGCACCCCAATAATCTAAAAGTGATTTTGGCTGTTTCAAACAGGAAACCACCAAAAGCTTCCTAGCAGAAATTCCAAAAGAAGGAAAATAAAAAAAATATCCTCAAGTAATAGGCATACCATATATGGATATGGATCATTCCTAGATATAGTATCTTATCTGTCACCTTTCCATATTATCTCCCTAATTTTGGTCACACTTTCCCTCGTTAGTC
>JAJEJH010001787.1:0-17442 GCA_026122585.1 Anacardium occidentale
TACAAGCTACTGGAATTTTCTGGAAAATTACACTGCAAGCGCGCACACGAGCGTGCCCCTCGGAACACATGGGCGTGCGTTTGGAATTCTGGTCGTGCACACGGGCGTGTGTTCTGGAGAACAAAGGCACACGATCGTGCCATGCAGGCACACGGTTGTGCGTCTTGTTCTTCAACAAGAGCACCGCTTGGAAAATACACGAAATTGCCAACCATTTCTCATTCACTTCCAAATTCACTTTAAACACATGTTCCCAGCACCTCAAATAACACAATGGAAGCCTCAAACGTAACATGCATCAAGTACACATCAATCCACCATGCAAGCATGTCAACTTTCTCTCACTAAACATGATCAATCACATGCATGGATCAAGAATGGCCAAAATCATTAATTCACACAACAAATCATCATCATTTAACATGCATAAGGTTCATCCAAGCATCACAACTCATCAAACATGCTAGGAAAATGTGAGTGGAAGTAAACAAACACTTACCTCGCGTCATTGCTTCTGAAAACTAATCCTTCGAACTATTTTCTTGGCTCTCTTGTCGGATTGGGAGCAATTTGCTGAGGAATCTCCTCTCTAAGGTTGGGAGGAGCTGCTGCTGAAAAAGAAGTGAAATTGGCTAAAGTGGGTGAGAAAAAGAAACTAAAGCTCTCGGCTCTCACTTATATACTAAGCCACGCACGGTCGTGAATCAAGGGTGCACGGGCGTGCACAAGGGAAAATAAGCATTACTTATTTTCTGCTCACTTGCCTGATCAAATCCTTCTGAAAGGATTCCTACGAAAGCCCCACGGCTCCGAAAACTTACTAACTCACCCCTGAATTCTGCTAGACTCCCAATCTCTCTCTGAATCTCATTTCTAACCCTGAAACTCTTCCCATAAGGGCTTTCTAACCTGGGATGCTACATTCTCTACAATAATGTTCTGTATCTCCTTCTTCTTTCTGTTTATTCTTATTCTTAATTTATTGTTTCTTTGCTCAGTTTACTTAGAATACTTGACATATTTCTTTATTACTGATATTATGTTGAATAGGAAGGAAAATTGCTAATTTTCATTAAGGGCATAGGTGTGCACTACCAGACACACAAGCGTGCATGAAGGTGCACAAGCGGTGTGCCAGTCGTGCAGTCCAACCATGCTAGCTTCTAAAATTTCTACTTATTCTTCTCTATTGTTCATGCATGGTCTTGACCCCTAGGCACACGGTTGTGACCCTGCTATAATCCAATCGTGCATGCCTAGCATATACGACCATCATGCTAAAACAAGACTGTATTAGTGTGCTTCCTCGAGAGCACAAATATACGTCCTGCTCTGTTTTGGCAACCATGGCTAAAACGTGCAAGATCAAGTCCAAACTTAACCCAAATCTCTATCAATCTTTAATTAAACTTACTTAAACATATATTCTTGCAATATACATCATTATCTACTAATTTTCCCCATTAATAGCAGTCAAATCAAACTAGCATATTTCTAAACCCTTAAATACACATACACATGCATTAAGGAAACAAAACATGCTTCTATCTCAAAATATCTCATTTATTTCATCATCATCATCATTTCATAAACATGCTATTGAACTAGAAACATGCTTCTATAACTGAATAAACTCACCCAACAAAATATAGACTATGGAAACAAGGAAAGAGGTAAGGGGATACTTACCTGGAGCACTAATAGCTTCAATCTCTCTATCTTTGGGCTGAATCTTAGCTGAATTAGCTGTTAAAAGCTATTTAATCTCTCTCTCTCAATTTGATTAGGGTTAGCTGGAGAAAAAAGAAGCGAAAATGGGTGAGAAAACTAACTAAAACAGGTGGAGAAAAATCTGACTTTATATATCAACAGGCATGCATAGGCGTGCATGAAGAGACAGGGACGTACGGTCATGTGTCCAAAGACGGATGGTTGTGCTCCTTCCACAAGTTGCATATAAAGCCTCTGAAAGATTGTTTTACCCCTCTAACTCACTGAGACCATTATTTGACTAAAGAAATCTCTTTTTTCGCCTCGATTCAAGGCCTAGAAAGACCATTCTAACCTTGGGATGTTACAGGTAAATTAGTCGTTTGAAAATATTTTTATTATCATCAAAACACTAACATACATATATGATTGGAGTGTAGTGAAGTTGTGAAATTGGCAACCGCCCATAGAAGGTTGATGTTTTATACAGCTTTGTCAACCACTTTATTATAGATATCTTTTAAATTCAAGTCGTCTCATCTTTCAGTCTTGCTTATAAAAGGTGCTGAAATGTTTATCACAACTTACAGAATTCCATATGTGTAGCGGCTTCATTTGCATAACACGATGTCATATTAAAATTTTGTGCAAAAGCATTTGTTGTCCAATAACATGAAAAAGAGAATAAGCAAAGAAAACAGCAAGTGAAGGGGAGGAGAAAGAGAAAATAGAAGAAGAGGTGGAAAAGTAAAAAAAATAAAATTCCAGGCACACGTGTTGTTTGCGCATGGTATCATTAAAAAATAGGTGATTTAATTTTTACGTGTGCCACACGTTGATAGGTATGTGTAAATTTTGTAGTAGAATCATAAAATAAAATAAAATAAATAAAATTGTTTAAGATAACCTTTTAATATGAAGAATGAGTTACCCGAGTTGACCCTATATTACATATTATATCAATTTAATAATAAAATATTATGATTTTTTTTAAATTAAATAAAATAATATTAAAAATAAAAATAAATTAACAGAATAATATCTTATCATTTCAATAAATTATAAAAATTATATTATTATAAATAATTTTTTATTCTCCCAAACCAAACTCATTCTAAATTTTTTTAAAAGAAAGGTTTGTAAACTATAATCTTGCACATTATAGTGCATATATATAATATTAATAAAATTATTTACATAGAAATCCAAAAAACTCAGAAATCTCTAGGATGTTTCTGTCGTCAGAAATGTAGATCTGGATTTTATAAGTTGATATTATTTAAAACATTCGTCTACGCGAACATGATTTGACAAGGATCGTCCATAAACCTAACAAATCCAATAATAGTAAGTATGAATGCATAATCCATTTTGCCATGTTTTCCTTGACTTGATGGAAATAAAGAGCGTTTTGATAATTTGAAAGGGACAGACGCAAAAATATTGTCTTCATATGTCGACAAAAAAATTTGAATGGAATAATATTTCTGTGAATTATCACATTTTAATCAAGAGTAATTCATGTATAATCATATAATATGTTGGGTGTTGGGTCAAATTTACAACATATTCATGATATTTCAACCCTTTAATTAATTAATTAATTAATAGTGCGAACATATAAACCTTAGCATTGGTTACGAATGATTTGTAATTTATCTTATAAACTCATATAATTAACAATCAACTGAGAAAATTGGTAAATAAAAGCAAAAGGAAAAAATTTTAGGGACTATCAACAATCTATACATCCCCTTTAAAATGTGTGGGTGCTAAATAAACTAATTCGACTTCGTATATTTGTAAATAAATATGAGTATATATTAACACTTTCAAATATATTTATATTTGTCAAATAATAAACAATTACCCAACACCGTAAAATAATAATAGGTTATTAGATTAGTGTTAAAAATAAAATAATAAACAATGGTCACATCTAAATATAATTATAATGTAACCACTTATTAATTGTTTTTTATCAACTTATCATTGTTGTGATGCATAGTATTTGAAATTAAGGGACAATCTATTTGATTATTTGACTGGGTGTCTACGATTAAATTGGAAAAAAAATAAATTGTTCATGTCTCTAATACAATTAAAACATTGAAAATAAATGTTTTCAATATACGATTTTTCCAAAGTCATTTACAAAATTTATTTGCATAAATTTGATGTTGAAAATATAAATTTTTAATAATTCACTCAGTTATCATAAATAAGCTCTCAACTCAATTTTTAGAGTTTCACAGAGAAATTTTAATCTCTTATCTCACTCATTATAAAGACGTATAATATTTTCATTTTTATATTCTTTTATATTTTCATTTATTATAAAATGTAATTTTCATATTAAATTTGAGTTTGACTCTGTAAAATATGTTGAGACTCAAACTTGAATTCACCCCACAATCATGTTTGTAACTACAGAAAAAGCTTTAGAGAGAGAAAAACCCTATTTCCAACAATATAATAAAATAAGAGATAAAATGAGATAATAAAAGAAGAAAAAAAAAAGTTGTATCATGTTGCATTAAAATCTAATAGTTTTTGATAAAAAATAAAATTTAAATTTAAATATTTGTATCTACTAAGGTTATCCTTAGCTTAAAATTTGTAAAGGTTTAAACGGTTTAATTTGAACCTTTCAAATTCCTCAACATGATATATTAAACACATTCGGGCATTCTAATAATGTTAAACTCTCTAGGAATATATAATTGTTGATATTTTTGTTCAACCAAGTTACAAACGAATTTAACCATGTTTTTAATTATAATCTTGAAATGATTTTTGATATTATATACAGCTCTCTTACAAAACTCTAAAATATATAAATATTAAAGAGCGAGAGAGAGAGAGAGAGAGAGAGAGAGAGAGAGAGAGAGAGAGAGAGGGAGGATATGTCTGGCAAAGTCTAGCTAGTTCTGATTAGTAAATGTGAATCAGAAATTTTACGTGCAAAACGGAAGAGAAGAGTTGGAGTTGGACAGATGTCGACGATATTCGATGGTAAGATTAATAAATAATAAAATAAAATGTACACGTGTTGAGTTGGTGTCATGCAAGCATGTGGATGCCATTATCAGCACAATGCAGATCTATCTTTCTTCTCAGCCAGCACGCCATGCAGCACAACCCTCGCTATCCTCTACCTCTCTCCATATCCTCTTTTAATATATTTATTTAATTTGCATGCTTTGCTTTGGATGCTATTGAGATGTATACATATATATACGTCAAGATAAAGAAACTAAGTATATTTCTCACTCGCTCTTTGTATTGAAAAGCCATTCAACTTGTACAAGGATTAATAGAAAACTATAATGTGTATGCCATATAATATCTATCACTTGAGCTGTACTGTTGACGTGGTTTTAATATGTTTCATTCACAAGAAGTTTGAATATATTAAAGATAACTTTTAAAAGTTTCAATCCGGACTAAAAAAAGTTTGAAACCGAGAACACATTAAAGAACTCTTAAAGTTGTTATATATTAATTAATCTAAGCTAAATCCATTTTATTAAACTTTAAAACGTATGGTTGGATATTGTTGATAATAAAAAGTTATCAAAGAAAAATATGTAAAATTAAAGGAAAAATTCTATGCAAATAATAATAAAAAATTAAAAAAAAATGGTTTAACTTGTCCATCAGAAGCATACATCCTTTGTTATTTTACTAATTTTTTTAAGTAATTTAGTAGGGTAAAAATATAAGAATACACGTTGTCATACTTTTATCTTATTTACTCTTGTTGTTTATAGAACAAGAGTAATACAATATTGAATAATTACAGATCTAAAAGTGAGTGTCTCTGAGCAAATTGTGAAAATAATTGAAAAACCCATCTTTCCTATAATCTATAAATAAAAAAATTTCTATTGCATTCGAAGTTTAAGTGCATTTAAATAACATATTTAACCGCAATAATTTATTAACATAACTAATCACTCATTATATAATAATTAGTCATCTCTATAAAACAGTTTTTGTATTTTTTTTTTTTTTTTTTTACGACCACACAAGAAATATATAATTAGTTATTTACCAATCAATTGAATTTTTTTCACTAATTTTTATATAAATAAGGAAAGCATTTGGGATTAGCTTTGGGATGGTTCAAATACATGAATGTAAATCACAAATATTTTGTCATATTCAAACTTAAAATTAAAAATAAACCTTCCTTTAAACTTAAATGATGACTGACCATCTATTAATTTTATTGCATATTAATCTCCTAATAGATTTAATATTGATGCATTTAATTTGAGTTTATTTTCTTTAAAGGTCTAAAAATTATGAAACGAATTATTCATAACATAAAAGCTTAGTAAAAGTACAGAAATTATTAACTTTCATGCTTTTCTGTTAAAATTTGAAAGACCCTTTCATATTATAAGACACATTATTAACATTAATTCATGCGCGTGAAATCCACGCGTCATGCATGAAGGTGAGTACAACAGAAGCGGCACTTTGAAAAATCATACCGCCTTGTAAGCGACCCGCAAGAAATCAAACGAAAGGGGTGGCGCCGGAGAGGCGCGAGTTGTCACGTAGCGACAGTCAAAAAAATAGGTACACTTTAAAATGATACAGAGAATTGACACGCTGCAATCATTGGGACCATCCGAATCATAATATATACAAGCCATACCCTTGGATCAGCCCGTTCAAGCCAGTCTTAAAGCGAGTTTGTTATTCAAGCTCATGAATTTAATATTTCTGAATTCAAATTTAAGAAATGTTCAATTTATCAAATTCATATATATAATAAGTTTTAATTTGAATGAATTAAAATAATATTATTTTAATCAATACTAAAAAAAATTATTTTAATTATTTAAATTAAAAAACTAGTTAAAAAACTCATTAAGAGGTTTAACTAGGTTTGTTAAGAGCCTCCAAGCTTACTAAACTCGAGTTTACATTCAAGTTCATCTCTTTATTAGTTGAATTGAATTAGAGTTTAATTCGATTTGAATTCAACTTTATATATAATTTTTTTTCTGCACAAAAATACCTAAATACTATTCTCTTATAAAAGATGGATTCATGTGGATTTGAATCAAATCTAAGTAAAGATCAATTCAAGTTTAACTTAAATTCAAAATAACAAGTTTGAATTCGCTCAAATGGTGAATATTGATTTAATATAAGATATTGAGTTGACAAGAAAATGAGAAAAAAAAAGAATTATCAAAAAAGAAAATCAAGTAAAAAGTGATCGGTAACCGAGTTATCAATTTGAAATTTTAGTTTGAATTCAATTCATTTAAATTGAATACATATTCAAGTTTAAGTCATATTAGTTTAATTTAAATCCAACTTTATATTTCTCTATTTCCGTATTACTTTCAAATTTTACTTATGTTGTTGATAGGTAATATTATGGCCATTGGTAGAATGGAAAAAATTAAATGGTAAAAAATAAAAGATTAATAAAAAAATTAAATTTAGGAAAATTAATATAAAATTTTAGCAATTTTATTAATATTTTATTTACAGTAGGAACAGCTATAACTTATGAAAGAATGGGTGATGTTAATACAGTGATAATAAAGAAAAGATGCATAAAAAATTAAGCATATAATTTTTTGTAGGCCAAAGTACATATTCCCACCCAAGGCTTTCTCTAATGACAAATTTTGTTTATTAATTTTTAAAAATTTAAACATTCACTCATTGACTAAAATTAACAGTTAAATTTAACTATTGATAGTTGAATATTAGCAATTAAAAAGATATTTTTACCTTTTTGATAAAACAATTTAAAAATAATAAAATAATATTTTTTAAAATAATATTAAAAATAATATTAACATATTAAAATATTAAAATAAATTATAAAAAGATTCAAAAAATTTAAAAATGTTAAAAAAATAAAAAGTAGTCGTTGTCATCGACAATGTTATCGATGGCAACAACAACTAAAAAATTATCCAAGTGATTATAATCAATCATCTATTTTAGGAGGCGATCTAATCAATCATTATCTTTTTTGGTAGAGGTGGCCATCAACTGTGGTCGAAAAAGGCAGAAAAAGGTCGGTATTGATGTCATTGACCTTTTTTTGTCTATTTTTTATGGCGCAACAACCAAATCTAATTGTATCTGATCCAAGTGGTCATTTCTAACCACCTGATTTATGTTTTGGTAGCTACCATTGTTGATAGCGATAGTTGTTTTTTTAATTTTTAATTTTTAAATTTTTTTAAATTTGTATATTTTCATTCAAATATTAAATTATATTTTTTATTAGGGAAATTGAGTCATTTTATCGAAAATATTGAAAAAATTAGATAAAAAATGATTAATAAATAAATGTTTAGGTTTTTAAAAGATAGAAGATAACATTTTGTCTTTAAAGAAAAACTTACGGGAATATCTCCTTTGGCAATTCATGATAACACTGTCAAGTTATTTATAAATTAATAAAATTATTCAATTTTATATTTCAAGTAAATTGATAATTTTTAGATGGATACTGATGATATATTACAATGAGAAGCTGATAACAAATTTGATATTTTATCGACTTAATTATGCTCATGG
Source organism: Anacardium occidentale (assembly GCA_026122585.1). Classification (NCBI taxonomy): domain Eukaryota; kingdom Viridiplantae; phylum Streptophyta; class Magnoliopsida; order Sapindales; family Anacardiaceae; genus Anacardium; species Anacardium occidentale. Next base: position 8,278 of record JAJEJH010001787.1, read on the forward strand.
AATAATAATAGTGATTGGGTTATATAAATAAATGTATATATATTTTTTCATTTTGATATATAGATTATATTATTATCAACAACGTTATTCATTTAGAATTTATTAAAATTTTAAGTTTACATTTCAAATATGATATTTTTCATGTTTCAAACATAAGTTTTGTGTTACAATATGATTTTCGCTCATATCATAACAGATTATATAAATTAAATTGCCTCAAAATTTTTTTAACTTATTTAATAAAAGAGCAAAGTCTAAAGATCTAAAACAAAATAACGCAAAATACCATTAGATAGATTGCAAAACCCTATGCTATTTGCCAAGAAAATCCTCCTCACACCTAAGGGACGATCCTTGTTGAACTTCAACTCCTAAGGACATTTTAAAGCGTATTTAGACATCTAATTAATAGTCATATTTGCTTCTCTAAAGACATAAAAAAAGCTAATTTCTATGTCCCTTGAGGCGTATTATCAATTCGATTGAAGAGATATGCAAAAATACCCTTCCTTCTATAAGAGTATTGGAGCAACGCTATCATCAATTTAGAATCAAATTTCATGTGAACTCCAGCCAACGTACACCACCACGAAACCCCTTTTAAACTTTTCCTTATCGTCCCTAAGGACCACCTTCCCTCCATCTCCTCCTCTCTTCCCTTCCCACATCCCTCTAGTATCTCTTACCCTATAAGATATAATACCATCAATATTAACCTTCCACCATCTAGTATTCAACAAAAGTCGACATAGTAGCACTACCCACTACATCAACTAGACAAAGTTGTTTGGTGAAAATGTTCTATGACTACAAATGTTAACTAATACAATTTGATATCACCTCCACCCCTTAAACCAACCTTCTAAATTCTTCCTCATCAAAACCTTGATTCCTCCACCTCCATAACCAAAAACACATGGCGGCAAACCAAACCCTCCATTTCACTCCAAGAATTTGTTAGCCCCTTGCACCTAAATTCAAGGCTAACCAATCCCTCCCACTAATGGTGAATAACAACCTATAGTGTTGTATGCCCACAGTCTGATTCCAAATCGCCTTAGCAAGGTCACAATCTCTCATAACATGGATCTAATTCTCCTCTTTGTCACCATAAGCTAAGTACTATGAAAAGCTGTAAAGACCTATTCATGATAGCCAACTCTTTGTAAGCAATCTACTATGGACCAAGATCCATAAAAATTAGTAGACCCATTCAGGAAACATCTCCAAATGTTCCTCCAAACATTCTTTCTATGATCAAGATCAGTCCTTGAAACTAGATCATAGGTTGATCTCACACAGTTCCCCTTTCAAACTAAACTTCTTTTAAAGTAAATCCTCTAACCCATTCGATTCAGGAGAATGATAATTGACCACCTCCAAACATGTTAATTGTTATTCAACAAGAAATTTACCAAATTTTTTAAGAAGTCCTTAAAAAACCTTTGCATTCGTGTGGGCTTCCAAAACTTCAAAGGACATACATGAAAAAATGGAGCATGATCATGTACAGAAAATACATGATCATGTACGCTTGATGCAGATTATAAATTTGATCATTGAGATTCTAATTGAGACAATAAATGAAGCTAGCATGATTGTGCACTCGATAAATAGGATCGTGCACTTGAAAAATTATTGCAATTGCATCTTTTTTACGTATCTAATAGATACAATTGAATGGAAACGACTTCTTTCTATTTTTTGCAAGATTTTTTGTATAAAAGGAAGCCATTTTGAAGTAAGAAGGGATGGAAACTAATTGCACATCAAAGCTAATATTTCTTCATTACTTGCTTACTCATCTTTCTCTCCTTAAGCTTACATTTATTCTACAATTGACAATGTTGCTCTTAATTTTGTGCATCAACATATATAGAGACAATTTCACATTCAAATTCTTATTCAAAATTAAAGTGTAAAAGGGCAAAAATTCTTTTGCATAAAACAAACTATTGTATCTTTGGATATTTGAAGATAATAGAAACTTTAATCAAATTTAATTGAGGAATAAGACGTAGGAGGCTTGTGTTCAAAGCTTTAAATCTCTATAAATTGGCTAAATAAACTTCTCTCTATTTATCTTTTACTGTTTGATTAATTATACTTTTGATTATTTGTGTATTAATATTTTTTTCACTTATGTTAAATATTATGCTAGATAATTTTTTAATATAAAGATTTGTGTTTACAATCCTATTCACCCTCCTATAGGATTATTTTTCTAAACAAAAGATTTTTCAGAGTTTAATGGTCACGACGTTTGAAGAATCAAAATATTTAAGCAAAATGGGCATGGATGAGTTTATTGGGAGTCTTTTAACTCATGAGATAAATTTGAAACCCAAAGAAGAGGGAGATAAAACAAAGTAAACATTGCTTTGAAGGTGGAGAAAGTTCAAATGAAGATGAAGAATATTCAATGGATGAGAAATACATGAGCATTTTGCTAGATGATTTGGCAAGTTCCTTTCCAAATTAAAAAATAATAATAATAAGGGAGAAGAAAGACAAAAGGAGTATATGCAATAAATATAGAGAGTCTAGACATACTTGTCAATATTGTCCTCTCTTAAAGAAAAGGAAGAAGGAAAAAAACTTTAAAAAAAAAATGTTCTCACTACCACTTAGAGTGAAAGTGATGGTTCAAGTGATAAGAGTGAAGAGAAAAATGAAAAAGCAAATGTGTACTACATGGTAAGAAATGATTTAGAGGATGAAGTAAACAATTCTAACTCTTCCTTATATAATGAATTGCAACATGCTTTTGATGAGTTAGTGATTGAATTTAAAAATCTTAGTTCTAGAAACAAAGCCTTATAGAAAAAAATCTCATGCATGAAACTAGAACTAGATACAATAATCAATAAGCATGAAAAGTCCAAAGGGAAATAGAAGTGATTATTTGTGAAAAAGATCCGCTAAACAAAGAGTTAGAATGCCTAAGAAAAGAAAATGATGATTTGATATCTAAGGTGACTAGTCAAATGAAATCCTTGAGAAGTATAGCATGAGTATTAAAAGGTTTGATGAATTGTTTGCTTCTCAAAGAAATACCTTAAATAGAGAAGGGCTAAGATACAATACATGTAACCTATGTATAAGCAATTATAGGCCATTAAAAGATCCAAATGCATTACATTTAAAATGTTATGCATATAAATTTGTTAAGCATATTTCTAGGAAGTGTCCAATTAGAAATGGTAAACCTTTCAAGATTAAGAAGGTTTAAATTTCTAAAGGGACAATTCAATCTAACCAAGTTAAACCCAAAAGAATATGGGTGCCAAAGAAGGGTTAAGTTTCTTATTGTGTAGGTGTGCCTTGAAGCCAAAAATAGGAGATAAATATAAAATGGCTTTGCAAGGCTTAGGACAAAATCGCTGCACGACAAATCCAAGTAAGTTAAATTTTTTACATGCTCAATTATATGGATGATGATCATGTTTGAATTGGCGTGTTAAGAAGATATGCTTGATTGAATAATTAATTGTTGTTGTTGATTAGTTGATTGAATTATGCAAGTATATTTGATAATTGTTACAACATGTCATTAACTTGAATTTGAGTTAAATCGATCTACATTTATCTTTAAAATCAACCGACATACAGATTCACATATTAACTCACCTCTTTTGATCAAAATATATAAGATTTGTATCTTGTGGTATTTTTTTCTTTAAAATCTACATGTTTGCTAGTTTTTAAATCACACACAACCATGTATCATTTATACACAATTATGTTTGACCTTTGGTCAGCACACCACCCTGTGGTAATGGTAACATGATTATGTTTATTTGAGATTTTTTTTTTAAATGAACACATGAACTTGTGTACAAAAACTATATGATTGTGTGTATTTAAGATTTTTTTAAAATGAACATACGACTTGCGTGTGAAAAATGCACGATTGTGCGTCTACACCTATATAAGAAAATCCAAAATTTTCTTTCATTTCACTCGACCTCAAAAACCCTAACTTTTATTTTCTCTTAAATCTTTCTAACGAAAGCTTCAATTTTTCACTCCAAATCTATTCCTTCTTACTTTCTTCCTCTGCAAACTAGTTTTCACATCACTTTCACCATATTTCATCAATTATTTCAACCTTTTTGCATATAAATTTCAAATTTCTTCCAATTTTTCAAAATGCCACCAAGAATGAAGAATGCTAAGAAATCGGGTTGCGAGTTCAAGAAGAAACAAAGGCCCTTATGGTGTGATCTTCCAAACTAAAGAGAAAAAGGTACTTTTTAACAAATTTTTGGGAAAATTCATATATGTAGGAAGATCCTTAGACTTGAATATTTTACAAGATATAGGAATTTTTTATGATGTGATGCTATTGGTTACGACATTTAAGCTTGAAATTTATATATATATATATATATATATATATATTTTGATGAAATATAATGTATATTAGGGCTTAATGAATGAATTTTATAGCTCGCTGCAAATAACGAAGGATGGTAAAAGAATAATTACAGATTATACAATGAGATTTAGGTTAAGAAACTTGTCTTGGACTATTAAACCTAAAGAATTAGTAGATTGACTTGAATGCAATTGTGGGGGTATGATTGATACGCTAGAAAGGTCTAGCTTGCAAGCATCTTGGGTACATTACACTAGAACTAAGTACTGTCACAAACAAAGGGCGAAGGCTTCAACTAAGTAAGTCTAAGCCTAAGGGTATTTTATAGGATAGTGATTTACACTTTAAATGCAAGAATGAATATCAATGAAAATGTGAGTGTAAAGGACTTGACCTTGATGGAAGCTACATTAGAACATGCTCAAATAGATGTAGTTAGGTGGTTGAGTGCAAAACTGAATGATATCTAAGGGAATATGGATAAATTTTGGATGCCTATAAACTTTAGGATGGTGATATCATTCTTTGTTGAGAAATTAGGATTAGATCTATCAGACTATGAGCATCACATGGTTCTATTTACAAATATTTATTATTTAAATGTTGATGTCCTATTCGAAATGAGATTAATTGAAAAAAAAATGGTATAATAGGATGAAGACTGGTAGATATTGTTGGCGGGACTAAACCTTCGATTGCTCTTTCAAGTGCCCTGCTAAGTACTGTAAAAACCAGTGGGAGAAGAGGAAGAAAGTTTAGATTGAACAAGGAAATGAGTTTTAGTCACCCTCTAAAATATAAAGGCTAATGGAATCATTTGAGACTTTTCAAGGATTTTGTCTTTGATCATTTCACCCTTTTACATGAAGAAATCATTGGCATGAACACTGAAGTGGATTGTTTTGAAGATCGCATGAGTCATATTGAACTTCAGTTGCAAGCTTTTAACTCTCATTTCCTCTCTATAGTTATTAATGATAATGACCATAATCCTCCTTTACCTAACCAAGATTGAACGACTTAACATTTTTTTATTATCATTTACATTACATATCTTTTTTTTTTTTTTGTTTTAATGCATGTCTCTTTAATAGCTTTTGAGGTACATGGTAATATTTGTGAAATATTTTGATACTCTCAAATTGATTTTCCTATGTTAGCTTATCTTATTTAGTCATGGTTGATTTTGTAATGAATATTACATATGAATGATGTCTTCATCATGTGATGAATATATTGTTGTGATTGAGTTGACGGTGTTGTGAACTGGTGGTTAATAATGGTAGTTAGTGATATGAATGAATTTTTTGGAGTGTTTTGTTATTTTTGATAAAAAGGGAAATGTCTGAAAAACAGAAGAGATTCTGTCAAATTTTTTCTATTTATGATACAAAAAAAAAAGGGGAAAGATTGTGTTAAAATGTGCTATTATTGAAAATTTTAATCTCGAGATGAAATAAAATAAAAATGACTCTATAATAAAGGCATTCAGAAAGGGGTAGTTTAAAAATTTTAATCTCGAGATCAAATAAAATGAAAATGACTATATAATAAAGGCTTAAGAAAGGGGGAGTTATTTTATTGAAAATGAAATAAAAATTTTAATCTTAAGTATGTTTTATTGAAAATTTAACATATTTTTGTTATCAATTGGACCTTTGGTGTTTTGATGATTCCTAAAATATGGTAAAATATATAAAACCACAAATTTACCCTTGGCATGAATTTGTTTTATGACCACTATTGGCCAAGCATATGTTTTGCAAGATTTCCCAGATACACGCTCGTATATTTTACACACACGACCGTGCTTAGTTATAATTTCAATCATGTATGCTAAAACATAGATCATGTAGAGTTCTCATGCTAAGGTTTGTGATTTGGTGCTTCAAGAAAATGGTATTACACAATTGAGTAATAATAACACACGATCATACTTGTGAAAATCAATATCATACATGATTATTCATTTAGTATACACGATCATGTTGTGCACAATAACTAGGTAATACAACTATACATCCCATGTCATCTGACATGGCTTGATGAAAAGTCAATATAGTCAAAACATTAAAAGACACACAACTATTCACATGAATGATACACAACCGTGTGTCAAGGGAGAAGAAACCATACCATCACACGTTTGTGTCATGCTATTGCGCTAAATCAAAAAAAAGTCAAGGGCATTAGAAGCACAACCATGTACAAAAGACACACTCTCCTGCTCAAGGCAAAGTCAGTTTGTGTATGTCTCTTGTGTTGATAACATTCAAGTCTTATGTGAGCTTCTAGAATTCAAAGAGACATACATGGAGAGATGGAGCACAACCATGTGTAAAAAACACACAATCGTGCATGCATGGTAGGGTTCACAAAATTGACAATTAGAACACATTTATTGAAATGAGCATAATCATGCATGATAAGCACATGACCGTATGTCTAAATAAAGTTTTCTTTAACGACTTCAAAATCTACTCTAATGGCTCTTTCACCAAAAATCCTATATATTGGAATACCTTTGAAGAAGAAAGAGTTAGAGATCATTATGCAATATCTCATACTTCCTTGTTCTCTATTCTTTTCTTGATTTCTCTCTCTAAACTCACTTGAAAACTTTTTAAGAGATTGTTGCTGCACTTATTTTTTCATCAGTCTTTAAGAGCCATTTCTCTCTGTAATCGATCAAGAAACAAAAAAAATGAAATCCTTGAATAAAACTATTATGAAAAGCGAAATCACTTATATCAAAACTATTATATCTTCAAAGATTGAAGATAATGAAGAGAACTTCAAGCAAGGTTGTTTGAAGGAGTGAATATAAGAGGTTTATGGAGAAACTTCATACCATTATAAAACTTATTAAGTATTTCTCTTCCCTTCTCTCTTTATATTTTTTTATATGTTTATGTTGTTGTGTTAGACTATTTGATTGTTTGTTTGGTTGATTGTGTTTATTGTTTATTTGTATGAAAGTTGATTTGTGAGGGTGAAAAAGTTATAAGTTTCAAAAAGTTTTTGAAAATTCTATCACCCCCACCACCTTCCCTCCCCCCAACCCAACCCTTTTGGGGTTTTCAAAAACATCCCGGATTGAGTATTATTATTTATAAAAGTGGTAATACACTTATTGTATTCTAGATAATTTTATTTTTCAATTGCAAATATAAGGAAGTTTGACAAAATTATTACTTATTATGAATAAAAATAAAATAAATACTATTATTGTTTAAACAAAGATTTTCTTCAGGATTTTTTTAATCTTGGTGCGTGGATGGTCTATCTTTCACTAGTCTAAAGAAAAAATTTTGTTTCAATGCACAAAAATTGGTTTGAGGATGCCTCCGACCTTGACCAAAAAAATAATTACTAAATATAAAACATTTGTGATTATAGTTTGTGAATACAACTACATATATAATAAAGTTAGTTATATGTTCATGAATTCATGCAACAAAAAATCAAACAAGCTATAAAATGTAAAGGAGACAGATCGAATTTTACATAGTTTACCTATAACTATAATCTACATCTACGGAACCAAGTCTTATAAACCCCACTCTACTATAGCCAAAATTAATCAATATAATTAAAATTTTCAGCATACAAATAGAAAACGAAATTGGAAATATTTAAATTCAATCAAGAAAATGTTATACAAATTTAAACGTAGACACAAGCATCCTATTCACTCTTTCTAAACCTCAAGCTTAGGTGAGTTTGAAATCCCTTCTATTTCGTCCAACTTTACAATTTATAAGTGAACCATTCTTGTCAACAAGACTTCAAAATATTATCAAAAACACTAGGTTGAAATACAGAACCCAAAATATCATTATAATCTTAAGAAAGAAAACAATATTCAGACTCAACAAAAATGGGTGAAAAGAATTGATTATGGAGTGAATCAATTGCTGTTGATTATTGTCACATATAAAATCATATTGTAATCCATCTGTCTATTTATATCATAATTATAAAAAAGTATAAAATATATTAGGTATAATACATAGCTTATTGTTATTCTTTTAAGTCGTAAATATTATACACAAAATATACATATATGTACACAAATAATACGTTTCATAGTTTGCCAATAATAATTTGCAATAACTATTGAAAATACTTTTTTTTTTTCTTACACAGTCAACACAAACTAAGAACATTTAAAATTTCCAAGAAAATGCAATGATGTTCATGCATGTCTAAGAATTCTCGTCTTCACACATAAAGAAACTTGTACACGTGTTTTATATATTCAGTTTAGTGTAATACTTAGGTAAGGTAACCTTACCCCTTTTCTGGACCATGAAATTCCATGGAAAATGTTTCAAATGGACTACGAGGTACGTTACCACCGTGCCGTATAGCAATATTGACGTATATATTAAAAAAAAAACCCTAATAAATAAGATTAGGGTCTTGAATGCATACAGAGTAACCTAGCTTATATTTTTTGAATTTATCATCAACAGAGGAAAGCTAGTGCCACGTGGTAGCTTTTTACAGGCTGACCAAACGGTGTTCTGTCTCTCTCCCTTGCAATTTTATTATAATTGTTTTATCTTCCATATTATATTTGCAAAGGAAGAAAATATACGGCCTTCTCGATCCTTGTGCATCTCTCTCTTGTTCCTCTTCCCCTTCCTCTTCCCCTATATTTGTGTCTCTCTTGCCTTCCCTTTCAATCAAACAAGCCAAAACTTATTAACCCTTTCTTCTTCTTCTTCAACTTCTGTCTTTAATATTTCCAAAGTGTATTATTCACTGAAACATGAATA
>JAJEJH010001788.1:0-17402 GCA_026122585.1 Anacardium occidentale
TATATATATATATATATATATATATATATATATAAGCATGCCATAACTAAACATTTCTACCATTTATGTTGCTTAATCTTGGCAAGTTAAACTCAAAAGCTTAAGAGATATCTATAGGTTGAGCTTTGACTTTTTTATAACATGAGCTATTTGTAGGCCACATTAGAATATATATGAGGATATGGCCATTTGAGGAAAACAAATTTATTCACCTTCTAAAAGGTTTTGGAGGAGCATTTTGTTAGAGATTGATGATCTACTAGCATGTTTCGTAGGGCCACTCTTTCTAGTGTTAAATTAGTGATGAAATTGTTCATTACCAACTAATGTAAGCAATTTAGAGTCTTGCACATGATAGGTTATGGTAATGGTGGTAAGGATTAATTAATCAATCCTGATATCTATTATAATGATAGATAAATGAAATGCAAAGAAAATATAACACAAAATTTTAACATGATTTGGCTCATTGTCTAGGGCCTACGTCTACAGTTATATTACTAATAACTCTAAGAAAGTGTTTTGCAAAGTGTGAACAAATTATAAAATTAGTGTCTCAAGAATGACCAATTTTGGTTGAGGGTCTTAATATAACACTTTTAGGCAAATCCCACATTGACAACGTATGTGAGAGATGTTGGGCATGCTTTTGTATCCCAAGATTGATTAAATAACATATGAGCTCCTAAATGGTCAAAATGTGTTTTGGGTTGCAGAGCTCAAAAGCAAAACTATGACAAATTGTGTGTCCAAAATAAACCTTTTTTTTTTTTTTTTTTACAGTGGGTCATATTATTGGACCAAGAAGCTACAAATGGTATCAAAGTCACTTTTAAGCAAATTTCATAAAGATAAAGCACGAAAAAACATTGGGTATGTTTGGGTTTTCCAAGACTGGATAAGTAGTTTATGAGTTTCTAAATTGTCCAAACTTGTTTTTTATTGTAAAACCTAAAAAGCAAAACTGTGACGAACTGTACATCCAATAGATAATATTTTGACAATGAGTTAGATTATTTGACTAATATGTTATACTTAAGAAGGATATGAAAGCCCTCTCGCTTATCATAGCATGATATTTATTTAATCTTAAGTGTTTTATGTTAGTTATGCCAAAATATATCTCAGATTTGCTATTCATCTTTTTTCCTTTTCTCCATCTTTTCTTTTTCTCCTCCTTTTCCTTTTATCCTTGAACTATCTTTTTTGTTTATAAGATAAAGGAAGAGGTTATTATCTTATTGGATATATTTCAAATTTAAATTAAAAAATTAACTTCCTAATACGGTGCATATTAACGGTGATATCCCAACATTTGGACCCTATTATTAATTTTTAGAGTAGCGAAGGATTTTTTCCAGCTTTTATATGCCACAATGTTTCACGAGGGAGAAAAGGTAAAAAGAGTGATAGGGGCAGTACGGTGGAATTTGATGCTTACTTGATTTGAAAGAAAAGAAAAGATGATCCTTTGCATCATTTACTTTTTAATCATCATATACATATTAAATTAATTTGACATTGTATGATGCTTTATATTAGTGTTACATAATTTATATATATCCTTTGAGACACGAATCTGATATTATAGCATTAATCAATATAAAAAGAGTTCTCTTATTAAGAGTTCATTTTTTAAATAACTATTTTCTTAATAAATTTCATATGTGTAGCATTGTATATGCAATCTATAATGTAATAAAATTTTCAAGAGGGAGGAAGGAAAAAGAATATTGCATTATTTTAATTTTTGAACTGGGAACCGACGTCAACTTTTTTATTAGTTAACTTCTTGTTAGCACTTTAACATTTTTCTACTTTCAACGAATCTAACAGTGAAAATACCTTTGAATTTAATAATATTAACCTTTTTTCATCTTCACTTATCTCAATATTGAATCCAAATACATTAGATTCGTCTAAGTTTTAGTATTGGAAAATTGCTTAAAATCTATACTAGTTAAAACTCGTTTTTAACACTTAAAACCCACATATTTTCAACAACTACAATCTTTAATGATATTTAGATTTATAGTTAATATTGATTGTTTGGATTAATCTTAGATTAAGATATTGAAAATTGAAAATTTAGATGATTTTTACAAAACTTAAGGATTATCTATTACCACAAATTTAAAATTGAAGATTTAGATGATTGAAGACTAACAAAAATTAGAGAAATGTTTTTTGCTGAGAAAAAAGAGTAAAAAGGATGTTAATTCTCTTGTCAAGAATTAAATTACTTACATATAATGTAATTTCCAGTTTCTCTTTTGCTCCTGGTGAAAACTTTTTTATATAAAAGGTTATATATATAATGCTAAACATATGAATTATATTTAAAAAAAGGCCAAACGATGAAAGTTCCACCCAAGGTTTTCTTAAATGATAAGCGTTACTTTAAAAAGTCAAAGACTCATCCTATTCATTGAAAAAATCAAAATACTTTTATAAAAATCAATAATATTAATATTAAAATAAAATTTAATATAAAATAATAATAAAAATTTAAAAAATAAAATAAAAATTTAAAAAATAACCACCGCTTCTGACAGTATCGTCAATGACGATGACCTCTGTTAATATACTTAGGTAATTGAAAACAACCATTTGGTTATATTAACAATTAAATATGGTTATCTTAATAGCAAAAGTAACCAAATTCAATCATAAAATATCTGACAAAAATGACTAAATCTAGTCACCTCTACTATTAAAGAAGATGGAAAACTGTCAGACACGCTTGTTATTTACTTTTCTAATTAGATTCAGTATAACTCCTAGTTAGAGAACTATTTGTAATACATGCCACTAATATAAAGCATCATATTTTACGAATCTAATGAAAATAAAAAATAATACAATTTCTCAAAAGAAAATTAATAAAATATTTTAATAATCATTGCACGGTGAAATTCGATGTCTTGTTGATTTGAGACAAAAGACGAATTATGCACTGTAATTGATTTGAAGTAATCAATCAAAGAGATGGGTGCTTTAATCGATTTTGAGTAAGATTCGATGCTCAAATCAATTCAAAGGAAAAGAAATAGATGCTGAGGTTGGTTGATTTCCAGCCAAGCAAATAAATAAGCATCGAGAAGGAGACCTCGTGTTACACGGCAAGGAACTTTAATATAAGAATTTTGATACACTTGCACAAACATGAAGAAAGAATGGTCTTTCCATGTTCATGATGTGTGATAAGTAGAGATAACTATGAATACACGAGATTATATAAGTGAAGGCTAAATATAAAAAAAATCTCTATTATGCAGTTTCCCGGAAACATATCTCTATTATGCCAATTCAATGGAATGCACTGTGCCTTGGTTTATTTGCATCAATAATAGCACCTTTTTGGGGTTTCTTTGCAAATGGTTTTAAACAGGCTTTTACAATCAAGAATCACCTGGAATAGGTGTGCTGCTCCACCTATTTTATATGCGTAAGTGTTTACTATTTTTAATATTTTTTAACTATTTACTTCTTCAAATACGGAGTGCTGTTATTCCAAGTAAAGGAAAACTCTTGCTATTTTGTTGATTCACCATGTTATAGATACATTAGTCTTATAAAAGAATTATTTTCTCGTATTATCTTTTTTTTTTTTTCATATTATTTTTTTAAGTAGTTCCTTTGTTGTGTTCTTGGTCTTTTATTTGTCCAAAAATAACTTTCCTTACAGTTTATAAAACTTGAGTGACAGTTGATGTCATATCTATTAATAATCTTGTACTCTAACAATTAAAAGAAATGATTATATGTCCAAACCATAATCTAAATCGCACTAAATTATCTATTTTTTAGTTTAGTTTAGTTTAGTTTAGTTTGATGCACAAAAAGGTTTAGTATGATTTGAGATTTTGTTAAATTGGTTTTTTAGTTTGTTTTAGGAAATTTCCCAAAGAGGACCAAATTGTGCACACCCTTATCTTGTCCTCTATGGCTGCTCAATCTTTTATATTTATAGAATAGAAGGTAGAGTTACATATAAATAAACTATTGAAAGATTCCTAATACATGTGTGAATTTATAGATTTATTCTATTCTAATAGTACAAACAAAAAAAGATAATTACATGAGTCCAATTTGGTGGAGGATGATGACTTTCCCTTGAAGACACAAGATGAAATAGAAAGTTAATCTTGTAACTGTTAAGAAGATATACTCTCACATAAAGTTCTTCTTATTGCTTTAAATGATGGGATTTTTATTCACACATAAGCTAATCTATGGATATTTGAGATGTCTAGTTCGTGAACAAATAGTTTGCCGTTGGCTAGTTACCACTTAAGTCTTATGTCTGTAAATTTGGTAAGGGAGGAATTTTACCATATGAAAACAATTTTTAATTGTTTAATTAACTAATATTTAAACATTTTATTCTAATTTATTAGGTTAAATGTACTCATGGTCATTGAACTATATGCTTATTGCATTCACGGTCACTATATATTAAAATGTTGGAAGAAAGTCATTAAACTTTAGATTTCGTTTGTCGTTAAGTCACTCTCCTATTATATTGTTTAATTTTTGAACGAAAGCTGATGTGGATACTGATATAGATGTTTTGTTGACATGACATCTAGTCAACGTCTACGTCAATAGCCAAGTCACCATCTACATAGATATTGACGTGGACACTGATATGGTTATTTTGCTATCGTGGTATCTAGCTAGCATCTATATCAGCTTCCATGTTAGCATCCATGTTATCATCTACTTCAACTTCTATTATAGTGACCCAGCGGTACATAAACTCTAAGTTTAGTGGCTATAGTTGTCATTAGTGAAAAATTTAATGACTTTTAGTGTATTTAACCCCGTTTATAACTCTTTTTTCTCTCTTTTCTGACTTGCTAAAGTGTTAGACTATCAATTCTCTCACTTTACTTTCTTCCCTTTTCTTTATTTATCTAAATACATTTGGATTGATTAGTTTATGGATTGAGAAACCAAACAATCAATCCAAATGTGTTTAGATAAAAAAAGAAAAAAAAAGGAAAAAGTAAAGTGAGAGAATTGATAGTCTTGCACTTTGGCAAGCCAGAAAAGAGAGAAAAAAAAGTTATAAACGGTGTTAAATGCACTCAAGGTCATTAAATTTTTTACTAATAACAATCATGGTCACTAAACTTGGAGTTTATTTGCCTTCAGATCACTACAACAAAGGCTGATGTAGATGATGTCGTGGATGCTAACATGAATACTAATGTGGATGCTAGTTAGATACCATGTCAGTAAAATGACCATGTCATCATCCACATTAGCATTTACGTTAGCATTTATTGCATAGATGATGACATGGCTACTGATGTGGACATTAACTAGATGCCATGTCAGTAAAATGTTTATGTTAGCATCCACATCATATTCTGTTAAAAATTTAAATGGTGTAATAGAAGAGTGATTTGACAGCAAATGAAATCTAAAGTTCAGTGACTATCTTCCAACGTTTTAAAAAATAGTGATCGCGAATGCAAGAAGTGTATAGTTCAGTGATCATGAGTGCGTTTGACACTAATTTACTTGATACATATTTATATACCATCTACCAACGAAAGCACCTCAATTTTTAATTATTTGACTGATTTAATATCACCTTTTTAAAATTTAGTACTAATTGTTATAATATCCATTTGCTTTTAAACACTATTTTGAAGCTCGAAGTCTATTTGACTAATCTGATTTGGAATTGAGGGCAAGCCCAATTCAAACTTGCCTCGAAATTAGATATAAGATTTAGAACTAAGTAAGCCACAATCAAACCATTGGTTAAACCTACATGTTGGGTTAGTGTTAGGAATATTATTGAATAGTGCATTTTGATATGGTTTTACAAAACACATCATTTCATTTTTCAATAAACACGAAAAGAGACCTTAGGTTAAGTTTGAAACCAAGGATGATTAAGAAAATTAGGTTTTGGCTAGGTCACAGGGTTGTACTTCTACAAGAATTAGTTGTTGCTTTTCATCAATCAAAGGCTAAGATAAGTTTCTTATCTCTTATTTGTATTATGTTTGATCAAAATTGTAAAGTTTGGATTAGTTCATTTTTTAGTTAGTGTCAAATCTTTTCTTTTTTGTTGTATAAAAGCCAAATGTAACTAATTGAAATTTAATAAGATTTTTTTGAGGAATTTCAAGTTAAGTTTTTATTCTGTTTTCTTTAGTTCTTCATTCTTGTTGGTCAATTTTGTTTCATTCTTGATTTCTAGAGTTAGATTTTCATGGTATCAGAGCCATCTAATTCATGTCTAATGACTAGCTCTATTACTATTGTGTGTTTAGACACTTTGGCAACCTTTAAAAGACTTAACATGACTAGATCAGTTGAACACTTTAATAATTTCCTAGTCTTGACACTTCAACATATTACTTTAAAGCTCATAGATGAAAACTATTGATATTGGCATACTCAATCTCTATTTGTAATAGGAGCTCATCACGTAGAGGAACACAAGCCTAATTCTTCAAAAATATGAGAAGAGGATAGGTGGGATTTTTACTTTCTTTCTTGATTTTAGTAGAGGTATCACTAAAATGGTGAGACAAACTGAAAGAGCTAGGTTAGGATATCAAAATAATAGGCTTAAGATATTGAAAGAAAATAATAATGTAGCTTACACTAATATGAGTTTAGTATAAGACCCCCTACTAGATGTTACTGTATTGCTAATATTTATTTATTATATAGAAAACTATATTATATTATTTTATTTTCTTACTGCCTGAAAATCATTATCGGTCATATCCAATAGGAAACCCTACACAAAACTATACTGAAAACATATGCAATGCGAAAGTTTATAAAATAAGTGTGGTGGAAAGTTGAAACCCACTATATAGTATCATGAATAAAACTCATATTTTATTATTAATACTTGTATCTGAAAATACAAGTGATATTGTACATCCCATATGCATGAGCAACATAAGCATGCGAGCCAACATGCTATCTACTGAAAATTGAATACATATATACATATATATATGAAACTAAAAACCTCGGGTAAGAACCTGCTTGAGTTGTATCCCACTTATCAGCCACCTCGTGCTCCAAGCTTAGCTCCCTAAAACACCAACTTGTAAGAAAGGAAACTGAAGGGGATGAGTGACAAGTCACTCAGTAAGCATCTCCTACCTCTACCCTTGGGTAGGCACTAAGCTGATACATATTTGACTAGCTACTAAGCTGATGAACTTAACTAAGTTCTCTAATAACCTAATAGTTTCTTCTATTATCTTATTCTCTGTTTTCTTTCTTTAATGTTTTCTTACTCTGTTTCTATAGAAGGCATAGTCTATCAATTAACCTCACCTTACACTCTAAAGGAAAATAGAGTCTCTGAAAGAAAGAATAGATCAAACTTAGAGATTTTTAGGTGTATGATGTTGGAGAGGAAACTACCTCAACAGTTTTAGGCTAAGGCTACAAATACAGTAGTGTATTTATTAAACCTACTTCCTACTAAAGCTGTGAAAGGTGAGACACCTTACGAAACATGGCATAGAGTTACCCTCAATTGATCATCTAAGAGTGTTTGGGTGTGTGTGCTTTGTTCTAGTGCCAAATGAAAAAAGGAAAAAATGGGATGCAAAGTCAAAGCTAGGGGTGTTTATGGGACACAATTCAATAGCTAAAGCTTATAAAATTTACCCCCCTTTTACTAATAAAATTTCTATTAGTAGAGATATGGTTTTCCATGAATGTTCAAGCTGGGACTAGAATAAAGCAGTTAAAGTAAAAACTAGCACCAAAGTATTTTATGAACCTGATATGCAACTTGAAAACAAACTTGAGGTTGAAATTGATGAAGATATGTTGGAGACAAGAATAAGAAGCTTGGAGGAGATTAATGGAAGATGTAATATAGCCATCAAAGAACCTAATTCCTTCAAAGAAGCCTATCAAAATGCAAGTTAGATGGTTACTATACAAGAAAAACTTGACATGATAAACAAAAATGCCACATAGAGCTTAGTTAACAAGCTAAAAAATCAGAAAGTGATCAGTGTTAAATGGATTTACAGAACTAAATTTAACCTTGATGACTCCATCAATAAACTTAAGGCAAGGTTGGTAGTGAAAGGTTATCATCAATAACAAGGGATTGATTTTTCAAACATCTTGCACCTGTAGCTAGATATGATGCAATGAGGCTGCTGATTGCTTTAATTGCTAGAAATAATTGGAAAGTGTTCCATCTGGATGTCAAGTCAGGTTCTTAAATGGAATCCTAAAGGAAGACATCTATGTTGAGCAACTTGAGGGGTTTGAAATGCAAGGCAATGAAGACAAGGTTTATAAATTGCATAAGACACTATATGGTTTGAAACAAGCTCCTAAGGCTTGGTATAACAAAGTTCATACATATTTACTGAGCAAAAGATTTAGCTATAGTTTGAATGAAGCGCCACTATATACTAAAAACATTAAGCAGAGAACCAACCTCATAGTTTCCTTATATGTGGATGACCTCTTGGGTCATAGGAGGAGATTTAAATCAAATTGTTGAATTTAAAGCCAATATGCATAGAGAATTTGAAATGTTTGACTTGGGTGAAATGAAATATTTCCTTGGCTTGGAAATAAAGTAAACAGAAAAAGGCATAATCATTTTTAAAAAGAAGTATGCCTTTGATATTCTAAAAAAAGTTTCACAGGGAAAACTGCAAGGTTGTCTCCACTCCGCTGTAGGCAAATGTGAAACTCAAGAAGATAGAAAAGGAAGACAATTCAGTTGCTACAAACTATAGAAGTTTAATTAGAAGCCTACTGTACTTGTCATCCAGCAAGCCTGATATAATGTATGTTGCCTTTATGCTGTCCAGGTATATGCACTCTCCAGGAAAATCACATTTGTGTACAACCAAGAGAGTGTTAAGGTATATAAAAGGAACTATGAACTAGGGCCTCTGGTACTCAAACAAGCAAAAAGAGCAACTAGTAGCCTATTCAGATAGTGATTGGGTTAGATGTCCTGATGACTTTAAAAGCACATCAGGATATTGCTTCACCTTTGGAGATGTTGTATTCAGTTAGAACTTAAGAAAATAGGAAGTTGTAGCATAATCTTCAGTAGAAGTTGAATACATTACTACCTTTAATGCTACAAATCAGGCCGTTTGGTTGAAAAAACTTTTGCGGGATTTAGGTTATTTGCAAAATGAAAGGGTGCCTTTATTTATGGATAACAAGTCTGCCATTGTCATTACATGAAATCTAATTCATTATGGTAGAACCAAGCACATCAATGTCAAATTTCATGTAATCCGTGAAGTAGAGAAGGCTAGAGAAATCAAATTGTTCCATTGCAATTCATATGAACAATGAGAAATCAAATTGTTCCATTGCAATTCACATGAACAATGAGAAATCAAATTGTTCCATTGCAATTCACATGAACAATGGGCTGATATTTTAACCAAGGCACTTCCTAAAGCTTAATTTGAATGTTTGAGACAGAAGCTTGGTGTCAGAAACAAAGATCTCAAAGAAGGAGTGTTGGAGATTTGAGGATCTTTGTGTTATTTTGTTCTGGTTAGCCTACTTGGATAATAGGTAACTTTGGTTGAAATGTATGATGATCCATGACTTAAGTATCACCCTTCTTAATTAAGCATGGACAATATGTCCTTGAATCACTATTTTGATGTAATATGCATTGTAAATGTTGCTTTTATATATATATATATGCTGAGAGCAAGGCAATCCTTAGCTCATATTTCATTACAATGTACTACGATAAAACACCAGCTTCCTCCTCCTTCAGCAGCTTCATTAGTTTTTCAGCTTAAAGCTATAAAGCTGTTCTTAAATTGCGACAGTTTGTTTGGTAAAAAAACTGTGTTTGTGTTTTTGAACATTTCTTAATTTTGTCTGGTTCCATTTCAAGTAAATCTGGTGATAAGTCGTAGTTGGTTATGGGTAATTGGTGAGGAATAATTGTTAAAGGGTGGATGTTAGGATATAAAACCAGTTCTGTTAGGTCAAGCAATTTTCATTAGTTTAAGAGTTTTTCTGATAGTCTCCGTTAGCTTCTCGTTATCTTTGTTTCATATAAAATGGATGTATGAGATGTAATTACACAGAAAAACAATTTAATAAAAATCCAGATATGTTTCTGAAACTTTCCTCGCTCTTTCTTTTGCTTTTTCTTTCATGCCCATATCTAAATCACTCAAAAGTAAACGATGAAATAAAAAATAATATAAAGACCTATAAGTTTGATGAAAAAAGAATTAAAAAAGAGATAAAGATGAAAGTTGTAAAATAAATAAAGAAAAAATTAGAATACGGGTAAATTTTATTTGAAAGGAATAATGAGAGTGTAATATAGACTTTTCTAAAATAAATTTAAGAAAAATTATTTATAAGGAAGAGAATTTTCCAGTCTCTGTGAATTTTTATCTTACCAGAAAGTGTTAAAAAATAATTTATCTCAGCGAAAGGGAAGAGAGATAAGCCTTCATGATTTACTTTGCTTATATTTCTTTTACAAAATTTTAAATATCAGACATCATCAGAGCAGAAAATGTAGTGAAAAGAATGAAATATCTGATGGAAGCAGTGATTGGATATCTGATAATTAAGAGGAAAAGGAAAAAGAAAATTCCCAAAGACTTTGAAATAACTGAGCCCATGAGTATTAATGGATGCCAACTAAAGTACTATTCAAAAGAAGCATCACCATATCAAATTAAAGTAAGAAATTGTATAATATTATGTAAAGTATTTGTTTAATTGTTTTTATTATACATGAAAGTCATAGATAAATCAACACATATAAAACAATCAAATGGCATGATATAATTGATACATTGAAGTTTATTCGATGAACATGAATATCTATATATATGTATATGTGTGCGTGTGTGTGTGTAAACACACATTTATGTATACAAAAGAAGAGGAGACTCACTCACCAACATATGAGAGAGATCCGCATTTTTTAATTGTGATTGAGAGATCTTTATTATCACGCACAAAGTGAGTAAGTGACGGCATGTTTGTAAATCCGATATCTTTCAAAGCGGCCAAATTCTGCAACCCAGAAATGAATAACCTTTGATTGCAGCTTCTGATTTCTAATTCTCTAAGGCAAGGCATGGATTTTTCCTCGAATTTCAAAAAACCCATGTTTAGCTTCCAGAGTTTTAACACTCTAAGTTGGGGAAACTTTGGCTTACCAGGTTTCGGTGTCACACAAACCAATTTTTCCCCCACGTAAGAGTCAGCAAAAAGCCTGAGAATGTTGAGCTGACGCAAGTCCCCCAGCACTGGCATTGGATTCTCACTTAGTTTTGAGAGCGACAAAGTTAAGTTCTTGAGATTTGGAGGAAAAAAGGAAACTTCAAGTTTAGATGGATCTGGAAGCTGTAGTTGACCCCGCAAATAAAGATCCTGTAGCTTCTCATGTTTATGGAAATGTTCTTTCTGCAAAGTAATCAGGCTTGGTTTTCGATGTTGATCATCTCCAATGCATTTCAATTTCAAAGATTGAAGTTGAGTGAGATCAAGAACCAAGTCGGTTATCATATTCTGGCAACTTGGATCGCATGCCAGTCCCAAACTTCTGAGCTCTTTCAAATTCTGGAGAAAATTATCTATAAAGAAATCTTTTCTCACGAACAGGCCCCATAAGGTACGCAGGTTTCTTATTGATGTTGGAGGAAGATATTTGACCACCTCATCATCATCATCATTAATCCAGTTCAAATACAGATGTTGTAACTCTTTAGCACTCCATATACGACTGTAAATATCGGTCACGCGAGTGTGCTTCACATCCAAAGTCTCCAGAAACGGCAGCACTTCCAGGGAATCTGGAAGCTGCTCAATGAAAGTTGCTCTCAAGCCTAGGTATCTCAGATGTAACAGTTTAGTTAAAACAGTGTGTATTTTCCTAGGCTTGTATACTCCTTCAAGATCAAGAACCTTCACCATTCTCAAGCCTCTTTTAGCAATAATATTTTTGAACACACTTGTTTCTATTGTGGCTGTACCCCGTGTACGCGTATCAAAAGCAACAAAAGAGCGTAGGTGCTCAACATGATGAAATGATTCCGATGTGAATCTCTCGGCGCCGAAGTACGTTGCAAGTCGTCGAAAAGCCAATCTGGATTTTTCCGGGATGGTATGAGAAAACTGGTGGTTTAGGAATCTTGCATCCTCTGCTTTCTGACAGAAGACATCGTACAATGAATTTTCCGCTCGACATGTTTTCGGGCTTCCGTCTAACTTCCATCTTACTTGAACCATGTTTCGATAGGCTAGTTCTCCAAGGTACATTTCTCCAAGATCTTCAGGGGCTATTTTAAAATCTGAGGATGTCATAAATCCCTCAGCACACCATAAATGAATCAACCTCCTCACGGGGATCTCAAATCCTTTGGGGAATAGCATCATATAAAGAAAACATGGTTTCACCTCTGAAGGTAGATCTTGATAGCTCAGAACCGAGATATTATCACCATTATAAAGTGCACGTTTGACCACTTCATCGTAGTTTCCCTTTTTCACAGATAATAAGCCTCCAAGCAAGACTATTTGTGAGGGTAAACCACCACATAGTTCGAGGAATTTCTCCTTGCATTTTATAAATCCTGGTTCTTTCAACTTATCTTCTGAGTTTCGTATCTTGCTTATTAAGAATTTCCAGGACTCCTCATCGCTTAATCTCCGAACTCGTAGAGCTGAATAAGCATCATTCATTAGTACGTTCCATCTCTTTCGCGTAATTACAATTATTTTGTTTTCTGGAGATGTGGAAGAACAAAGGACATCTCGGAGAGCTAACCAAGCTTGAGGTGTCTCTACATCTTCAATGACAATAAGATACTTACTATTTTTACCATTTAAGAGTTTGGTGAGCCTTGACCTGAGTTCTTCTTCAGAAAGTGTTACTTCCACCACCAAATCGGCTGGATTAACTTGTTTCAGTATGTTAATGAATAAATCTCTAGTTTTAAACAAACTAGAAATCTGAAGCCAGGCGCAGTGGGTGAAATGATTCCTCACGCCGACGTTATTGTAGACACTTCTTACCAAAGTTGTTATGCCCGAGCCTGCCCCTCCAACCACAACTATGACTGGATAAGTTAGTTTATTTCGATCACGCATTCTAGGGACCCTGTGAAAGGCTTTAGGTGACCTGCCAGGAATCAATCGATTTAGCAACTCCTCTATTTCCTGTTCAAAACCAGTAACTTTTTCCTCTTCTAAAAAAGACTCAGAAAATCTTCCTCTTTCGAAGCTGTATCTTCGGTCATCATTGTCGAAAAAACAATCTTGTTTATCGTTTTTGAAAGCAGTGATTTCATTCTCCAGTTTCTTCATCTCGTTGGTGAAAACCCTGTGGCGGCCATAAAAAGGCAAGAAGCTCAGGAAAGGCTGCTTGAACTCCTTAAAATTTTTCTCTCTCTTCGTCAGCAATTTTTCTTTCTCCCTCAGTTCTTTTTCCCCCTGTTTCCCTTCCTTCAATTCTTCTCTCTCCTTGTGCAACTCTTTTAATTTTTTCTGCAATATTTCTCTCACAAGCAAGGTGTCTATGGCATCGTCCACCGAGTAAACTGCATGCAGAAGCCGGGCGATTTTCTGCTCACTCACTGAATTACCAAGCAAGCTTTGATGATCTGCATATCGTAAGCATTGTTCCAATGCATGGAGAACATCGGTATGTTTTTCTCTCATGGTGGGGAAGACTGTTTCTAATTTATCTCGCAGTTTCTTGATCAAACTCCTATCAATAATTCCAGCATCCATGGATTAAGTCTTTCTTAAAGAAAAGGAAAGAGTTGGTTTTTTTTTTTTTTTTCCTTTTTGAAAGTTTATGTTCTTCCTTTATTGTTTCTTATTTCCATAATATAAAGAAACGGTTAATCAAATTGTTGATGTTGTTTTACAATGATTCTTTACCATTTCTTTTTTCTTTGACTTACAGAGAGGTTAAGAATCTCTTTCTCATTTCTTCATTGTCATGATCTTATGATGAAACCTGAAATAAAAATTAATTTAAAAATTATAAAATCCTTTCATTTTTATTTATTTTTGTGTGACTAAGAGTGAGAAAGAGAGGAAGAATAAGTTTTTTAGCATATATTTTGTGCACCAACATGTGGCATCCTTTTTATTATTATTATCAAAAAGAAAAGATGTAAAAACAGTATGCCATTTTGTTGACGAAGTCAAACTAATAGAACAAAAACAATAACATTAGTTAATACAAATACATTTTCTTGAGTATAATAAGCGAAACTATGTGGACCCTTCTTGTTTGTCAAAATAACAAAGACCTCCTGGTCGTACGACAAATGTTAGGTTGTATGCAGTACTTTTTTCTTTTTTCAGTAATTGAAGGATTTATAAATAAAAAAACAATGGGCTAATCCCAGATAGCCTAAGAGCGAAAGAGCTCGCCCACAACTGAAAGCAAGGGTTCACAAAAACAAAATAACCCTAAGCTTTTGAAATTACTATTTACATGTAAAAATGTTACACTAATCTAAGTCTATACCAGGTATAATTTTCAAACACAATATAGCTATTATCTTGTGTAATTATTCACAAGTTAATACAAAAAATGACCCTAATCCTACTTGTGTTGTAGCAAGCCATGAGCCCAATGGGGATGATTAAAGTAGCTAGTTCACAATGCCTAAGAGCATGCAGATTCAGCTGAACAAAAACGATGTGAGACAAAACAATGAAATTGTTAATTAAAAAAATGATTCCATATTTTTTATAACATATATAAGCTAATTATTAGTTAAAAATTTGATGCTCTGTACATCATTTTAGTGGTAAATATAAGGAAACACTTGTGAGTATGCATGCTCGGCAGAGAGGGAAACCAGCATCCGTGATGTAGGAAGACATTTATATATGCTAATCGTGTGTCAATTATCAATTTTCAAATTATAGATTCAACCTTAATTTCAAATATCAATGTCAGTTTACTTATTAATATCAGTATAGTTAAAACTCACATGGTTAGGGTGTCGAATCTCTATCTTCATCAGTTTGATCAATACAATAAATATTTTTAGATATTTTCAAAAATAAATTTCTTCAACTATTGCATTATTTAAGGATTTTTAGATCATAGCAGAGTTTTTCAGAAAATGTTTTAAGTAAACAGGCCTGTAAGCAATAGCATGATTTCAATATATTTCATGCCATGACATACATTTAGATAATATGGCATGAATTAGATATAAATTCTCATGAGAGATAATGAATAAAGTTCAAAGAGTATGATATACCATGAACACAAAATATCAAACAAAGAATACATTGAGTAAAGAATCGCAATCAAGAAACAAAAAGAAAACATGAATTCATTTAAGACTTATAACAAATTATAAACATGATCGAGCATACATACATTCATGTATGTATCAGACTTATAAATAAAAGAGAAAAGTTAATAGATCAGAACAGTTGATAACTCATGCTAGATCACAAAGATAGAATAGACAAGACACTTGTTTATAGGTAAAGATAGGAAAATAATTACTAAATGATGTCTTACTTACCATTTTCAATTTCTTTCCCTTTGTATGTTAGTTAGATTGACACTAAGCCGAGGTACAAGACGGCTATGAATAGGACCCAGTTTTGTTAGATGACATGTATATGGCTCGCATGCCTTATATCATTTTTCATGTACTTATTATACAACTTTATACTTTTATATATATGATTACAACTTACATACAAATATTGTACAGTATGTTTAGTAAAATAATGAAATATGATATTTTCTACATATAGTATTTCATTCATTTTGGGTTTTATATTAAAGATGCTTCTATTTACATATTTTCAGTAAGTTTTGGTAGAATCTCTATTATATGTTATTAATGATTTCCTAAAAAAAATGAGAGAAGAGATATAATAATATAATAATGATTAATTAAATATAGTAAACAGTAATATATAGCAGTGGGTTTTACAATGTAAGATAGGGTTAAATGCACTCATGGTACTAAAGTATATAGTTATTGCATCTATAGTCACTAATTTTTAAAACATTGCAAGAAAATTATTGAAATTTGGATTACATTGGCCATCAAGTCACTTCTCAATTTTTTTATTAGAATATGGGATAGAAGGTGATACGGTTGACGAGGTAAAAGCTAACTTAACACGATAAGGAAGAGATTGATGATGTGGCACAGGGTTTAAATAACCTAACTACTTCTTTCTCCTCTAATTTTTTCACTTATCCACCCCACAAAGGAAATATTTCTTTGTCATCTCAATTATATTCATGCATTTATCGCAAGCTATGTTTTTAATCCATAAAACATTTTTTTTTTTTTTGTAAAGCAAGAAGATTCTTCAAAATGTGGCTTAGGAAAGTTGGTGTTTTGTTGACACCATAATATGACAAGAGCTTGTTATGGCATTTGGTTGTTGGTTGTTGGCTTTTTACCATACATTAATTATTTGGCATTTTATTCAAACTGTGTGTATGTTAGGAAGTAGGTCCCCCATTTTAATGACAAACAACAAATTTAAATATGATGAGACTGATTGAAGTTTGATAAAGTATGACAAAATGATAAAAAAATTTTTTGTTTTGCTACCATGTGAGCATCTTTCATTTATGTTTTTGGGAATGTGATATTGATTTTGGTATTTTTTTGGTTTCATGAACTATGTAATGTTAGACTAAATGTCAACCTTTATCTGTAAATGTTAAGTATTTTTTATAAATTGTTATTAAAAATGTCATGTATTTTTATTCAAAAATTGTTTAGGAAGGTTAAATTTCTTATTTAGGTTACTAGTAATAGGGTATTAATGTTGTTTTCTCTGTGTGTGTTTTTTTTAACTATCTAATATGGGATAATTGCACACATAGTCACTAAATTTTGAATACAAAATTCAATGACTATGAATAAAATTTGTCCAATCAAGATGATTGTTTCGCAAGATTTATTTCTCTTTATTAATTAACATGTTGAGAAGTTGATCAATGTTTATATTTTGTTTTGGCTTAGATCCAATAGGGGATAAATTTACAATAGTTTTTCACCATAGAGGCCAGTTCAGAGAATGGGGCTATTATGGTAGAGACCTAGATTACTTAGACTATTATGATATTGATACTTTAAGGTTGATTAACCTTGAAAAAATGGTAAAAAATATAAATATTTATGGGTTTGTGAACTACCTTTGTGTAGCATCCCATATTAAAAAAGCCCTTAGGGATAGAGTTTTGGGGTTAGAAATGAGATTCAAGAATAGATTGGGAGTCTAGAAGAGTTTAAGGGTGAGATGATAAGTTTTTAGAGCTTGTGTGGCCTTCGCATGATTCCTTTAGGGAGGTTTCAATCAGGCATAAAGCGGGAAATGAAT
Organism: Anacardium occidentale; assembly: GCA_026122585.1. Taxonomy (NCBI): domain Eukaryota; kingdom Viridiplantae; phylum Streptophyta; class Magnoliopsida; order Sapindales; family Anacardiaceae; genus Anacardium; species Anacardium occidentale. The sequence continues at coordinate 17,377 of JAJEJH010001788.1, forward strand.
TACCTTCATTTTCCCTTATGCACTCC
>JAJEJH010001789.1:0-17383 GCA_026122585.1 Anacardium occidentale
AAATTTTATATTTTTTATAAAATTTATTTTATTTTTTATAAAATTTTAATCCTAAAATGACAATATTACCCCTAAAGTGTTATTGTTTACTAGTTTATTTAATATTAAATTTTTCCATGGATGAGAGACTGAATTTTTGAAACTTAGAGGGTGGGACTTTGTCCCCGCCTCAAACTATGGGTGGGAAATAGTCCTTTGGCCTATGATAATCGGTAGTTAAAATCCTTTATAAATAAAATTTATTTTCTGTTTGTTTTTTTAAGCTTTCAAAAAGGATTTCAATGTGACTGACACTATTCAGATGCAGCTCAATAATATTCGTGCTTGCCAAAAGGAAACGGGGGGGACATAAAATGTGTTCCTCAAGAATGCTTATCTAAAGGAGAACATGAAAGGACATATACACTTCAATGATGGGAGCAATTTTTGTTAGCGTTTCTATTCAACCTATATAAAATTTTAATTAAATTTAAATATTTTAATAATAAATAAAACTTTATATTTATAAAAATAAATTCTTATTGATAAAAGACAAAATGAATAATTAAAAAACTCAAACTTTTATACTAATATAAACTTTAAAAATTATAAGTTATAATATATCCTCTTTTGGTCTCATTCAATATGTTAAAATTGGTGATTCAGTTAAAATAAAATTTCAATTAAATAACAAAAATAATAATGATAAGCTTTTATGATAAAATAGGTAATTTTAATAGAGACAATACTAGTACCTAATTATTTATTAGTCTACTTTAATATTATATAATACAAATAAAATGTAAAATATTAAACAATATTATAAGCTACTCGAAAATTCAAAGAAATTTTTTATTGATATAATATAAATAGATAATCTAAATATTAAATAAGTATTTTAATAAAAAAACTAAAATTTATTGTATAAAAAACCGATCTAAATTTCAATATTAAAATATAATGAATGAAGTATAAGTCACTTTTCACTTCACAAAACCAAAACTTTTATTAGAATTGAAAATTTAATTTTCTACAATAAAAAAGTTACTGTTTTATTATGTAAAATGTATGTTTCGTCTTCTTTTACTAGTAAGGTTAATATTTATTTTCTTATATAGATGTAAAATTGGAATATAGGTTTAAATTGTATAAAAGTAAGATTGAATTCCAATACTTTTCAAAAAAAAAAAAACTCAAAGACCTAAAAGTTTTAAAATTTTAGTATTAACTTAAAATTAGGAAAATTAGGCCAAATGACAAATTCCCACCCACGGCTTTCTTAAATGATAAACTCTCACTCATGAAAGTTTGAAAAATCAAATATCCACATTTTTTCTATGAGAAGACTAAAATACCTATTATAATGTTCAATAATATTAAAATTAAAATAATATTTAATATAAATAATATTAAAAATAAATTTAAAATAAAATAATATAAAAAAATAATAAATTAATAAAAATAAATATTATTTTATTAATTTATTACATTATTATTTTTATTTTTAAATTTTTTTATAAATTTATTTTTTATTTTTTATTTTAAAAATAAAAATGTCCTTTTGATTTTAATTTTAAAATTTTTAATTTTTTTTAAATTTTTAAATTTTATATTTAAATAAATTTTATTTTATTATTTTATAAAATTTGAATATTAAAATGATAAAAATACCTTTTAATTTTTACTATTTATTATTATATTTAATATTAAATTTGATTAAATGGTAAGAATTTAAATTTTTAAAAGTTAATAGATGAGATTTTGTCCCGCCTCAAATGGGTGGGACTAAGTCCTTTAACCTATATTTAATTGTAGCCCCTTGTTTGATACCCAAGATGACGACACATGCATTAATATGTCCATATGGTACCAACCATTATTATGTGGCCCTTGCTCACACTATGCTTAGATATTCAGAGTAATCAATGGTAGAGTATACGATTATGTGTCCCTGTTAACACCAATCAATACGGGGAATTAGGCTAGGATGGTCAAGACAAACAAGTGGCTTCGGTGATCTCGCATATTTTCGTAGGCCAAATAACTTATTCCCACCCAAGGTTTTTTGAAAGGACAAACCCAAAAATATTGTAAAAAATAAATACTTTTTTTTATTAAAATTAATAATTAAATTTAATAGTCAATTGATAAATTTAGCGCTAAAAATTTTTTTTATCTTTTTAAATAAAAATCTAAAAATAAAAAATATTGAAAATTAATTTTATAAAATTAATTTAAATATATAATAATATTAATATAATATTAAAATATAATGATAAAATTTTAAAGTTTAATAAAAAATTTTAAAAATTAAAATAAGAATAAAAATTTTAAAAAAAACAGCCATTATCTTTTTTATTTTTATAATTTATTATAGTTTTATATTATATTGATATTATAATAATATTTATTTTAATTTAAATATTATTTTTGTTTTTAATGGAAGGTATTTTAGTTATTTTATTAAAACTGTTAATAAAATTAGATGAAAATTGGTTAAATGTGGATATTTAGCTTTTTAAAAGTTGTTAGATGAAAATATCACTTAGAAAAACCTTGGGTGAGAATAAGTCCTTCGGCCTATGTTCTTTTGCACCTCACATCAGAATTCCTCCACGTCTACAGCGTATTGTTTAATGCACTTCCCATGCGCCATCGTCTTTAAGGCTACCATTGCCATTTTAAAAGGCCAAGCTAAAGCTCGCACCTCCACAATAACTGGGTCAAAATTCCATCTTTAATTTACTTTCTCAATTACTTGAAAGGAAAACAATAACAGGTTGATTTCAATTTGTTTGTCTCATTTAATGATCACAGATATTTTCTTCATTAGATTCCTAGCATTTTTGGGTGTCCTCGGCTTCTCTCATTGTTCTCTCAATCGCCATCCACTGCTACAATCAACACAAACAAAACTTAAAAAAAATAAAAATTGATTAGAGTTTAGTATTTACGAGTTAATATTTAGGGTTTAAGGTTAAAGTCAACATTTAGGAGCTTAAGGTTTAAGTTTAAGGTGTAATATTAAAGTTTAATATTATGATATAGGGTTTAGAGTTTTAGATTTTAATTGTGATTTAAGGCTAGACATTTAAGGTTGGTTTGATATCTCATGGAGACTTTTGTATTTGATTAAACCTAATGAAGGTTGAAATAAAAAAGCCTAATTTTTACTTAAGCCATCCAATTATTTTGAAACACATAAGTTTGTATATAAATATTATTCTTAATATAATTTCTTCAACCATGTAGGTTGTTATTTTACATAACTTCCATTGTCATACATATTAATTGGAAACTGGGAAACCTTAACTTAAACTTGAAACTCATAATTTTATATAGGTTTGATGAGTAAAGAGAGGATTTGCTCCTTTATATCACGGTCATGAACTCCAAAACCATCTCCATTCTGGTAAAGACAATGAGCCACACGTGCGAAGTTTGTGACGATATACACAAATGGTTTCAGCAAAGCCGATTGAGTGAAACAATGTCCATTAATACTTCTCCAACTTTTACTTATCATCTCTTTAATATGACTTCGAGCTATCTCCTCTGATACATCCAGTTCTCTGATGCAGCACAGGACGGATGACGCAACATCACCTCTCTCTAGTTCAGCCTGTTACAATTTAATTATAACTTAACTTATCATATTAAACAAGAACAGACTTTCAGTTAATTTGTGTGAAAGGATTATTCAGTTGTACCGTTGAAGTGCCCAGGTCATTGCATAGCCGAATTACTAGAGATGAATTGTACAGGAGCTCCTGATTTTTCCTGAGAAACTGCACCATTTCCTCTGTGTCCTCATTCATTGTTGAGAAAAAAGAATGGACGCAGAGCAGTGGGCCTGATGACGAAATCCATGCATTATTCAAATACTCTTGTAAAGGCGGGGTATGTCCGTCGTTGTACCACTTTGCTTCCACTAATAATGATTTACAAAAATCCGCCCACTGCATAACATAATTGCTTCATCAATAAATCTAATGATTTACTTTTTAATCATGTAATAATCTATGTTGCTACCGTTTTATGTCGTCTATATATATACACCAGAAAATTTAACACAATTGATTAAGAAAAAAATTAATTCAGCGTTCTCATATTAGAGGAAGAGATTCAATAGTCAATTATACCGCTTGCTTCAGGTGAGGTAAGACAGAATCGTTCCAGCCCTTCTCCTTCTGAATTTCATAAGCCATATCGTTAGTAGTGTCATACAGTGCTTGAAAAGATATCTTCATGCACTCTGGCAGGTGCTCAATTTCCTTTGAATCCCATCTGAATTTAAGTAATAAATTAGATATTCTAAAAGAATTAGATATCTATATTTTATTGTGTGGCTGATTTGTGTATTTCCTGAGAACAAAACGATACTAACCTATCAACAGCATTGGTGAAGTGTTGTAGTTCTTGCAATGAACCATAGATATCATAGATATCATCTATCACCAGTACGAAGATAACGACTTTAGTGAGCCATTTTCTAAAGCAGCTGAACTCAGTCTCATAAAGAAGTCCCACTGCACACATGAAGCTTTCAACCAGTCGATCTCTAGTGAAGTTTAAACTCTCAATCAGGCCCAGATTCCTCCACCACCTAATGTCACAAAAGAGCAAGACATTACTTTTCATCGCTCTCACACATATATATTATTTTATGAATACTTAAATTTATAATATAATGTTTACAGACTTGAGTCTCATGTACCTGGCAACCTCCCTCAGATCTTTTTGGAGTGTGGCTTGAACCCTATTAAAGTTTAGTTTTGCCAACTCTAACAAGCTCGCGTTCATCATTTGTTTGTTCTTCTCATAAGCGTTTATATGCCATCTGACTTCAAACCACTGCACTCTTCTATGCAATGGAAGTTCCAAAGAACGGGCTATTTTCTCGGCAAGTTCACTATACAAATTAGTAGAATGGATATATTTCAGGGTTCCAATCGAGAACACTTTAGCCTTGTCCAATATGGTTTCACCTTCCAAAGCCAGATGGGAGGCTTCAAAAAGTTCGATCAACCCTTTAGCATCTCTACATTTTGTCGTTGAGAATGAACCCTTTTCATCCATGAAGCCAGTGAAGATGTCTGAATTACAAACAATCCAAGCGATTCTTAGAAAAAAAAATTTCTAGTGCTTTTTCTCAGCTAATTTTATAATGTATAAGAAATTCATACCTTCTGAAATTTCATAGCCATGCTGCCTGAGAAGCCTAAAGCGTATAGCAGTAGCATAAAGGTCCTCTTCCACGCAAGAGTTGCTATTCTGAATAAAAGCTACGTTATCTAGTGCTTCCTGAATTTCCTCCTCAAAGAGAGTAGAAAGGCCGAGTTTCCTGATGTTGTCAATCAGTTCTAGCTTTGCTAAAACGTCTATGGATTCAACAAACATGCGTTTCACGTTCTCTTTCAACGTCTCAGCCTGGAGTTTATATCCCTCTTCCTGCTAAACACATCACACAGTTAAATTACACATATCTAATTAATTATAAAGTTCACAAATAAAAACTATGGGTGGGGGGATAAAAATCAGACCTCATATTTGGTAGCAAGCGACTGCAGGAAATCATATTTCCAAATGCTTGGTTTATAATTAGTGGAAGAATTATTTCTTGGCGGTATAATATCGGAGGCTTCGGACTTCATCTGGCAATACAGATGTTGGGAATGAAAATGTTTCGTTGGTTCCATGAAGATTGTTCAATGAAGTCCTATGGAAATTGGATATGTTCAAGAAAGCAATATGGAAATCGGGCAGCTAAATGGATAGCTGTTGGTTGTTTGATGATTTGCATGCTTCGCTAAGTTATATATAGGCAATTGTACGGTTTCGTACCATTAGATGCAGTAAAGAATGAACTTTGACTTGCAAAATACACTGGCATGAAACACGAAAGGGGTAAAACTTAATGGTTTTTTTTTTTTTAATAGAACAGATGAAATTTCATTATGGGTCTTCTTACCTGCAAGCTGATTTATCTAAGATAACAGAAATGACAACTTTGAGTCATTTAGAATTTGAAAAGAAAACCATTTTCTGCATGCTGATGACCAAGTGATTAAAAAAGAAAAATCCAATAATGGAAAAGAATCAAATTCAATATCTTCGAATTTTTATTCGATAACGGATTTTAAGAAAGCATAAAAATGTTTTTTCATTTTTCTTACTCCCCTTATAGCCAACTACCACAATAGTGGCTGGTTATGCTCGACAAAGATGCCAGATTAATTAAGATTAATTTCATTATTTGGTTTACGGAGAAAGATCATTTTATGGTACATCTGGATTACGAGATCCAACAAATTCAAGCCAAACTTATTCGTATAACAGATACAATGAAATTAATGCAGGGAGGAATACAAGTAACCAATGAATGATTAAAATGGCTGGACTGCTTGTGGCTTTAATTTTATTGTACATTATCATCAATAGTAATAGCAAAAATAACTATAATCCCTGCGCATGCTTCACCTTGGCGAAGGCGTCGCATTCATAAACTAAATATGTGGGGATTATTTTCTCCTCACCGTTCCTTCAAAAACATTTGAGGACCGCAGATGATAAACAGAAAATGGTAAACGTGATTGTGCTTTTCCCATGACTACGATACCTATCGACAGATGGACCCACTAGGGTTACGTATTCAAATTTTGTGGTTGAGGCTTTCTAGTGTCGATTCTAACGCACGTTGAAAGCGTTTTCACTAAAATCATGGATCAATTCAAGCACCGACAAAATTAAATTGTCACTACACTGCAAATACCGTAATCTTGAATTCAACGTCATGTTTTTAGCTTTATACAAGTGATATCCGAGAGAAATTAATTTAAATAATTTTATTTTTAATCTTTTAAATGAAATTAACCTTCTTTTTTTTTTAGCATAAACAAAACTAGCATTTTTTTTCACATTTCCCATCACCCATGTCACACATACCACGCTTTACGATTGAATGGCCATTTAAAATGTAGATTGCAGGTAGCTGTCATGGATAATTGTTGAATTTCATAACTGAAACAATTTTTTCATGTATCTAGGCATTCCGTCACAATCAATAGTTCTTGACAATTTTCATCGTATTCCAACAATTCAAATGATAAAAAATTGTATCTTAATAATTGACTTTCATATTGAATATGTTACATTATAAAAAAATTAACTATTTGATAAAGATTTACATAAAATGTAGGGTTGAAATTTTGGTTCTACATTTTTATCTAAAAGTGATTATTATATATAAAATTTGATGATATTTGTAGTTGGAATCATATTATCAAAACCTAAAATATTAAATCAATTGAATTGAAGCTTCAATATGGTGGATTCATAGTATTTTAGTCACCACCCGTGATGTGAATTCATCATGTGTGATTTGAAATCAGTATCTATATTATGCATAATAACATGAGTTGGGAAAGAGGATGTTAAGTGAATTTTTTAAAACTTTTAAACATGTTGAAAATGTAGTTTTGGGGCTACTTTTCAATGCGGTGAAGAGTTTTTGGTTAGGTAGTGGAGTGGGATTGACCAAAATTTTTAATTATAATACTCATTTTACCCTTAATAACTTCTTATTTTTTTTAATATAAACATACCATTATTAACTTTTGAAAACAAATGATTCTCCCTTTGGTTCTGAAATTTTGACATCAAAAGCTTGAGAATATAGGAAGAAGCTTCAAACATTCGGTACAAGGTAACTTATATGCGTCAGCATTAACATGAGATACATAGGCTTCTTCTTTTTTTTTTTTGTTTTTTTTCAGACATGCCAAAACATTGAAGTGGTAGAAATCAATTTGGCTACATATTCCCTGCTAGCTGACTGATTTTTTGCTAACCTTGATCGCTACAGATTCTGTTTTTTTTGTAATTTCTAATTTGTTTCTTCAGAACACGTGATGTTCGTTTTATGACGTAATTTCTTTTTGCGTCGTACCGTCACGGTCTCATGGTTAACGTCATACTCCTCTAAATGGGGCTCATTCGTGTTATAAATGAATTAGGATACATGCGGGGCACTTGATTAATTGCTCCTCTTCAACTGCTTTGCTTCTTTACTACCAAAATATTATGTAATCATAATATATTATATATTATATAATTTATATCTCATACGACGAGATATATATATATATATATATATAAAGAAGAAGATTTTTGCTCGTTAAGGTTTCTTTGATTGATTACTTGTGGAAGGTAGACCTTAATTTCAGAAAATTCATCCTTATAAATTTATTATAAAGTTTCGTTAAGAAAACAACAATTAAAAGTAATATACTTCCCCAGCCAAAAGATTTAATCCCACCCGAAGTTTCCCAAAATAATAAAATCTCATCTATCAATTTGTTAAAATTTAAACACCCATATATTGTCTAAAATTAATAGTTACTTAACATTAGCAGTTGGTAGGTAAATAATGGTAATAAAAAAATATTTTTTTTTGAATAAAAAATTTTTAAGAAAAAATAATAAATAATAAAATAAATTTTGTAAAATTAATTAAAATATTAATAAAATTAATTATAAAAATTAATAAAAATATAAAATTAAATAAATTAAAAAAATTGAGAAAAAATGATCATTTCCACCAAAAACTAAGTCAGGTGGCCAGAGAAGGCCACTTGGTTCAATTGATAGCTATTTTCAATTTTTTAAATTTAATTTAATTTTATATTTTTTAAGTATTTTTAATAATTTTTAATAATTTATTTTAATATGATTTTAATATTTAATAGTATTTTATATTTTTATTATATTTTTATTATTTTTTATTTGGTTGAGAGTATTTTGTTCATTTTGTCCAAAATGTTGACAGAATTGGATGGAAAGTGTTTATAGGTGGTTGTATGGTTTTAAAAAATTTATGGGTGAGACCTTGTTAGTTGAAAAAACCTTGGGTGTGATTAAGTGCTTTGGCTTAATTCCTGCTATTTAAGTTGGTATTAAAGCCATTTTATGAAATTTTTTGAAAATCATCTAAGGCAAAAATTGTCTGAGATGAAATTAACCCAAAAAATCTCAATTACAACTATTGCTGAAATAATAATCGAGAATGATGTTATTGCTGAAATAATAACAGAGAATGATATTACTAAAAAGGTTTTATCATTGCTAGAAACTATATATAATGGAGATAAGGTGAAAAATATTTCTACGCATGTCTTCAATAGTATATGGACAATTGATTCGAGAGCTACATATCTTATTAGATGTGAATTTAGACAAGTCTAGTCCCTTAAACTATCCTCATATATCTCATCTTCTAAATTATACTTACAAAAAAATGGTTTTCACTATCAAATGGTAACATAATCTCAACTATTAAGGAAGGATCCTTATACAATTAATTAGGAAATAAATGACTTTGGATTGAAATGGTAAAAAGCATGCACAAACCACTATACTATAGAAACATAAAACTCTCTGCTATAAATTATTGTTTACTACTAGTAATACAATTTAGTATTAATATTTTATTATTTATGTTTACTATATAATAAAGGTCCTACAAAAAATTGCTAATACTGAAAATCATGTACTAACAAATAAATATAATAGTAGGCTAAAATCTGATGTATAATATTCTAAAAGAAAACTCATACTTGATTACTATATTTACTAGTATCTAAAAGCATCATAATACTATACATCATATGCATGAGTAATACAAAGCATGTGAGCCAACATATTATCTGTTGCAAACTATATATATGTACACACACACACAAAAAAACTGAAAATGCAGGTGAAGACCCACTTAAGTTGTATTCTATTCTCTAGCCATATCATGCTCCAGCTCAACTTCCCAAAAATACGAACCTACAAGAAAGGAAAACTGAGGAGATAAGTGACGAATTACTCAATAAATAATTCATATCTTTACCCTCAAGTAAGTTTCTATTATGTTCTAATCTTGTGGCTGATCACAAAACTCTATGCTTTCTTTTTTATTTGGATTCCTAACTGAAAGTTTTTTAAACTCTTTCTCTTGCTCATTATATTTTTTAACTAATCTTTTTCTAATTACTTTTTCTTGACTTATCATATTTATAATCTAATAGACTTTGCTTAAATTATCACTAACCTTTGGGGACTTCAGTTCTATACTTCTTTTGTGACCTTCTACAAAAATCTGAGTCTTTTTCCTCATTTTAATCTCTGATTTATCTCATTTCTAACTTTCTTATTTTACTTATCCCACTGTTTATCTAATGAACTTAAATTATTAGTTTATTACTAGTCTTTTAGGCTTATCCTTCTCTAGCTTATTTTGTTGTTCAAAATATGCTTCATGTCATGTCATAGGTACGTATATGGATATACGTATACTACAAAGTATAAAAAGGGTCTAAATTGATATAACTTAATATATACAATTTTCTTTCTAAATTCATTATCTTTTCACTTCTTAATTTAGTATCTAGGTTTCCTAATAATCATAATGAATCTTGGAACTTATCTAATTTCAGTTATGTTTCTACTTATAATGTATATTACACAATAGTACTTCTAATTTCTCACGACTTCTTATTTAATTTTGAAGCAGTTTTGTCTGATTCTTTGTTACTCTATTTCTTATTTGTTGTTTTATTTATGATTGATTCTATATAATTGTTTATTTAGTCACATATCTAGTATTCTGTATGTATTTATATCTTTAGTGTTGCTAGGTTGCCATGATATGAAGAATTCGATCATTAGACTACATTCAATATCAAGAGCACAATCGTGCAATAGGAGCACACGACTATACGTCTACCTAGATTTTGCACCAATGACTCTCAAATCAGCTGTAATGGCTAGTTCACTCCAAACCTTATAACAGTCAGATGATTTGAAGATAAAAGAGTTAGAAAATCATGTTTTAGACTTCTATTCTTTCATTTTCTATATTATCTACTCTTTCTCTCTTTAGATTTCAATTTTATATATTTGAGAAAATTACATTGTACCAAAATTTTGTATCAACCTTTAAGAGGTAAACTTTTCTTTGTATTATGGTTGCATTCGAAAGGGCACAATCCCTTTCGAATTGTTGTAAAATTGGTTGTCTTAGCCATTAAATGGCTAAATCTAGCCATCACTAAAACCAAATGATTGTTTTCTGCTATTCGATAGGATTACTGTTGATTGCCACTGTCAGTGGTGATGGCTGCTTTTTTAACTTTTACTTTATTTTTAAAATAAATATTAATATTTATTAATTTATTATTATAATGATAGTATTAATTTTTTTTAATTTATTTTTAAATTTTTATTCAAAAAGATAAAAATACCCCTCTAACTTTGGTTAATAGATGGGTATTTGATTTTTTAAACTTCTACAGATAGGAGCGTCATTAAAGGATACCTTATGTGGGAGTGCATTTGGCCTTTTTGAATATGCTCTTAACTTTTCAATGTCATAGCAGTTGACCTAAGCTTATTTCCTCGATTTTCCCCTTGTTTGTTCAGTAGTCTGGTGAGTTTATCTAGGATTCTTTTACTGTTCACCTTTGTTGTTGCACTCCCCATTAGGTGGTTTTCCGTGAAGTTTTCATTATCACTCTTTTAGGAAATTCATCCATCCATGTTGATTGTAAAATTTCATTACAAAGCATCAATGGAAAGTGAAACATTTTCTCTTATTTTAAGTAATATTGAAGAGTGCATGGAGATTAGAACACAAATTTCACGTCCTCTTTCTTCCCTGAACATGAGATGAACTCAAATCCAGCCTAAAATTAAATCAACGAAGCAAAAGCTATTTCCAAGATTGCCAATTTTAACACCATAAAATTGGAACACATGTTGATTTTTTTAGTCTTCACTATCGTACCCTATTGATTATCCTTCAAAAGGTTTTTATCGATTCGATTTATCTCTTTTGTATCATATCCAAAAATGAGCTACTCATATCTATAAATTCATTTCGCAAAGCAAAAATACTAAACTATCACTCTTATATGATATGAGTAGATTGATCAAAATTTTGGTTTCACTTTTAATGAAACGAGGCTTATACCCTCTTTTGAAGTGATTACATAGTGCTATTCTTCTTAAAAAGCCCCCTATCATATTTGAAATTCTTAACTGCATTGCACATCACTCCCAGGAACAAGATTAATGTCAAGGACTGTGAGATGGAGTTAATCTAAACTTGCAGCATGGCTTATGGGACTCATCAGTTTTTGTGTCTGAGTTTATCACCATATGAAAAACATTCAAAATATAATCAGCTTTAACAACATTAAAACCAACCAACCAACCTATAAATTAATATTAGAACAAAAAATCCAGATTAAATTTTAGACAAAATATTCTTTGTAGCATTTGTATAACATGTACAAGTATCTGTAAATGCTTGGTTGCTTTAAGAAAATAATGAAAGCTATAGCAGTAACTTTGTTCTATATAGTCAAATAAATTCAGGTGTATGTGGCTGGGTTATTTAAGCTTTTTACCTTTTAATTTTTGTGTACCGACTAGGCTGCAAGCCTCATCAGAACTTTGATTTCCAGCATAGAATTTCCCTGTAGAGAAAATATTTAGCTTTTACTGAATTTAAACCACAAATTTTCCAGCCTGCCATGACAATCCACAAAAATTAAAATTCAAGTAAATGCTTCACTGAAGAGAAACGATTGTGCTCACATAGAATCAACATTATTTGATCTCTTTTGGGCTTTTCAGTTTCTTGATGTACCCTTGAGCCCATCTTTTAACCTGGGCTTGTTAGGCCTATACGTGGTTTGACCGTTTTGCCCTCATGACTAAGTCTTTCCAACCAAGTTAGCCAGCACAAACAAAATAAGTTGTAATGATTTCAATCAAAACCAAATGGTTTGACCGTTTTGCCCTCATGAACATACGATTTTAGTTGACGCTGATAATTATATGATTATAATCATTCTAATAGAGTCGGATGATTTTACTTTTATATATAGGTCAAACGATAAGTCCCACCCGAGGTTTCCTTAAAGGACAAAGTCCCGTCATAAAGTTTTATAATGTCAAATATTTTTTTTTCTGAAAAAACTAAAATACTCTTCATAAAAATAAATAATATTAATATTAAAATAAAATATTAATATAAATAATATTAAAATAATAATAATAAATTTAAAAGAAATATAAAAAACAAAATAAAATTTTAAAAAATCCACCACTACTAGTAGCGTCACTAATAGCGTGGTCGTCGTTAACATAACCAGGTGATAGGAAACGATCACTTGATTCTATCAAACAGTCTCGATGGTGGAGTTGATTAAATTTAACCACCAAAAATCTGACAGGGAATGTTAGATCTGATATTCTCTACTACCGTAAAAGGCTAAAAACTGTTGATATACTTGATATTGGTCGTTTTCAGCCATTTTAAATGGTAGAAGTAGTTAGATTTGACAGATTTTATTAGATCTTTGATAATCAAATCAAACTATTTCTGCCATCGAGGAGGCTAGATCAAGTCGCTAATGGAATCAGATGGTCGTTCTCTACTACTTAGTTATATTAATGACGACCATCACCACTGGGGACATTATTGGCAACAGTGAATGCTTTTTAAAAATTTATTTTTTTATTTATATTAATTTTATTTATATTATTTTATATTTTAATTATTTTTATAAAATTTATTTTTTAATAATTATTTAAAAAAACAAAATATTCTTCTGACATTCCAAAGGTAGGTAATTGGTTTTTAAACTTTATAGTGACACTTTGTCAGTTAAAAAAACCTTTGATAGGAATATGTCATTTGGCCTTCATATATATATATATATATATATATATATATATATATATATAAAAGAAAGATTTTACAACCAGCACAATCATATTTAATCATGGATTATATTAAAGCAAATAATTTTTTGGTCAAAAAATCACAAATTTTAAATTAAAATAGTAATAAACTTTTAAGTGATATATTCTTAATTTATTATGTTTATTTAATTATTTGAAGATATAATCAAATGGATAAGATATTCAAACTTTTGCAATTTTTAAAATACCCTTAAACTTTTTTAAATTTCTAAATCCTTGAAAAATCACTAACACTATATATTTGAAAAAGTTATAATTTGCCCTTAAAACATACAATTAGACATAATTAACATTTTCATTATCTAATAATAATAAAAAATGTTATTATTTTAATTAAAATTAATATAAATTAAGGGTATATATATTATTTAAAAAAATTGAAGAAAAGATGTTATTTACATTTAAAATTTTTTTAATCTTTTTTTAATTTTATAAAAAAATTAATAAAATTTTTAATATATTTGATATACAGATGAAATTTTTTTTTTTTTTAATTATAAGGACTGAAAAAAATATTATTTTAATCAGCCTTCGGATGGGAAACAGTCAATTGGCTGAATGATAAATAATAAGAGTCATCGAACAAAATTGACTTATAATATTTAAGCCATTCAAACGTAGTCAGAGAAGAAAAATTAAGTTGTAATAATAATGAGTTTACCTACATTAATCTGATAAAAAATTAAAAAAAAAAAAAGAATAGTCAACTGTACTAAATTAATATTTTTGCCTATTTCTAAAATATATTTTATCTAAATATTATAATAATATTAATATCATTTATACTTTTCATAGTACAAATAAATTACTTTAATTTTAAATACTTTTTTTATTTTATTTTTTACCTTCTACTTTATTCCGATCACTTTCTCTTCTCTAATCAAATTGAGAATATCATTGATTGATTCAATTTTGGTTAGAATTAGATTGATCAACACAATTCTCAGTTAAAATTATACTAATTTTATGTGATTTAAATCGAAATCATACTGTTTCGGGCAATTTTAATGACTGAAAATTGAAAATTTAAATTTATTTCTTCATAATTTTTTTTATTGAAACTAATTTAAATGAGTGGTAAAAATAATATAGATGAAATCTAAAAAATTATGGGCAGCCGTCTTAAGCCTTCTAGTTTTACCAGATCAACTTAACAATTGCCTCAGGGATGAGGTAACAACTGGCATCAATAATTTTAAATTATAATCTCAAGAAAATTGCTAATGGAAGATACTATAATTAATAAAAATAAGCTTACCTATTACGAAAACTGAATAAATTTAATACTATAAATATTACCCAGCCAGACCCCCCTCCAATTTTTTTAATTTCTGTCTCTATTGACTTTTGAATTAATACAATGAGAATGCTAGGTCAATTGAGTAATCAGAAACTTCCCAGAGCTCTGAAAAGACATGACCAAGCCCCCCTTAAAGACATAGTCATAAACCCTTGTTTATATTCATTTACGCACGCCCAAAACAGAAGACTCCAGTTTCTTTTTCTTCTTCAAACTTCTCAAGCGCTTTCCCAATTTCTTTCTTTTGAAATTACAAGCCTTTCTTCTTCTTGAATCGCTCTTGTTTCATTAGATAATTAGTGTAATGGAGATGTCACCTATGAGAAAAGTGAGAAGGGATCAGAAATCAAGTGCACGGAGAAGCAGAAGTGGGGTGTGGAAGATGAAGATTAGCGTCACATGGAGTGCCATCAAGAAGGGATTGATGGGGAGCTTCAAGCCTCATCATTTTCATCTGAACTGCGGACCTAGCATCAAACAACTATCCAACAGCCGAGTCCGTCAAAGCACCATTAATATCGTATCTCCTCGTGCAAAGAAGAATCCCACCAAACCACTGGCAGCCCTCCTTCTTAAGCAGTATTCAGCTTCTGATTTTATCGACTACGGCGACCACATGACTCCAACCAAATCCCCAAGAGAAAATATCTCAACAAGCTGGCGTGAAATCCACGGCCAACATAACTGGGATGGCCTCCTCGAACCTTTTCATCCCTCGCTCCGACGAGAGATAATCAAGTATGGAGAATTCGTAGAAGCAACTTACGAGGCCTTCGACTTCGATCCCTTGTCAGAGTTTTGTGGAAGTTGCAGATACAACCGCCACAAACTTTTTGAGGAATTAGGCCTTACTGGAAACGGATACAAAGTGACCAAGTACATTTACGCCATGTCTCATGTGGAATTGCCAGAATGGTTTGAGAGGTCGAAAATCGGCCGAACTTGGAGCAAAGATTCAAACTGGATGGGCTATGTCGCGGTGAGCAGCGACATGGAAACCGAAAGAATTGGGAGGAGAGACATAGTCGTGGCATGGCGTGGCACTGTGGCGCCAAGCGAATGGTTCATGGATTTCAAAACCAAGCTAGATCGATTCGGAAGTAATAAATCAAGAATCAAGGTCCAACATGGGTTCCTCAGCATTTATAAATCCAAAAGCGAGGATACTAGATACAACAAGTTAAGCGCGTCGGAGCAGGTGATGGAAGAGTTGAACCGGCTTGTAAATTTTTTCGTAGAAAGAGGCGAAGAAGTGAGCATAACAATTACAGGCCACAGCCTTGGAGGGGCATTGTCGCTTCTCAATGCATACGAAGCTGCAACTGCTTTTCCTAATGTATTCATTAGTGTAATTTCTTTCGGGGCACCCAGAGCCGGCAACATCTTCTTCAAGGAAAAACTGGGCGAATTAGGAGTGAAAACGCTTCGAGTTCTTTTGAAACAAGATATTGTTCCGAGACTGCCTGGAATTGGGTTCAACAAAATTATTCAGAAGCTGAATCCAATAACAGAGAGATTGACGTGGGTTTACAGGCATGTTGGGGTACAACTGAAGATTGACCAAGTGATGTCGCCTTATTTGAAGCAAGATTCTGATTTATCAGGGAGTCATAATTTGGAGGTTTATCTTCATCTTTTAGATGGATTTATAAGCAAGAAATCAAAGTTTAGATGGAATGCAAGAAGAGATATTGCATTGGTGAACAAGAGTAGCGATATGTTGATGGAGGACTTGAGAATTCCAGGGTTTTGGTATCAATTGCCGCATAAGGGACTTGTGTTAAACAAACATGGAAGATGGGTAAAACCTGGGAGACAACCTGAAGATATTCCTTCTCCATTTCCCACTGAAGCATCAACTCATGTCTTAGCTATATCTACCTAAAGTAGATCTTTCTAAATTGACGCTTTGAATTTTGAAGAGATTTTTTTCCGTGTGCAATGTTGGGTGTTGATGGATCGGAAATAATGTAAACTTTAAACTCCATGCAAATGCATGGCGATGATATTCAACCATTTATTTATTGATTTTATTCATATGTCTATGAAAACGCATTCTGTACATTTAAAAGCGAAATTAAAATTATCTTTCTGTACAATTTGATGCAATTGACTGTGGGTATCTTGATTGAAGAAATCCTGACCCTCGAGACCAAAGTTTTGAGAACAAATCAATAAAACTATGGCCAAAGTACTTATTCCCACCCAAGGTATCAATCAAAGATAAATTCTCAATCTTTAATTTTTAAAAATCCAAACACCTGTGCTCTTACTACTATTCATTCA